>CAMXCT020000755.1:184877-209877 GCA_947184155.2 Cladocopium goreaui
ACTTCGAAATGTGCTTCGCGCCACAAACACGTGCACTTTTTTTCAACATCCGAACCTCCAAAAGTGGCGCGAACATGTGGTGCTTTGTACATTTTGACTTGGAAATGTGCTTTGCGCCACAACGGCGTGCACTTTTTCCACATGACAACTTCCAAAAGTGGTCCGGAGCTGCGGTGTTTTGTACATTTTGACTTGGAAATGTGCTTCGCGCCACAACGGCGTGCACTCTTTCGACACCACAACTTCCAAAAGTGGTCCGACAATGGTGTGTTTTGTACATTTTGACTTGGAAATGTGCTTCGCGCCACAACGGCGTGCACTTTTTCGACATCACAACTTTCAAAAGTGGTCCGAAGCTGAGGTGTTTTGTACATTTTGACTTGCAAATGTGCTACGCGCCACAACGGCGTGCACTTTTTCGACATCGCAACTTCCAAAAGTGGTCCGAAGCTGAGGTGTTTTGTACATTTTGACTTGCAAATGTGCTTCGCGCCACAACGGCGTGCAATTTTTCATCTCTCATCTGGCCAGCTGGCTCCGCAGCCGCTGCTTTAGCGAGCCTACTTTTCGACCCTCCGGAGCCCCAAATCATTGGAAAAACACAGTGTTTCGCGACTTTCCCACCTTTTCGTGCACCTGGATCTTCTTTCTTCTTACTCTTTCTCTTCTACTATTCTTTCTTCTAATCTTTCTCTTCTCTCTGCCTCTTCCCTGCTCTGCTTTTCATCTGTCCATATTGTCGGAAGTTTGACATCTAAACTTCCTTCGATAATACACACACACACATATATATATAATTCGACTCGATTTGACATGACGTGATGAAGACCGTAGGACATATTGAACATCTCGTTGGCACATGTTGGCACTTGCTGTCATCGTCCTCCTGGTCTGCTGTGCTTCATGCCGTAGGCACAAGCATGGATAAAGAGTAAGCAGGTATGGCCTAAATTATGGAGCGGCTGTGTCCCACAGAAGAGACCAACTAATTGCTTCAGAGAGACGCCGCACGAACATCATGAATTTGGTAACAGCACCTGTAAGAGGCCGTGTCGGTGATGACATCACACAGTGCCAGGACGATGAGGGAAGTGTCCGAAACTGCAGTAATTTATACATTTTTATATTTCTGAAATAAATTTCTGGTGCAAATCCCTTCGAAGGGTCGCTTCAAAAGTGGAAAACCTACTGTTTTACAAGCACGAAACAGGAGTTTTGTTCGTCGAGGGTTTCGCCGAAAAGTTCCTTTTTTCCTTTCAAGGACAAAGTTGTCCGAGGTTGTTCAGGACATTGCCTTTGACGCTCTTGCGCCAGACTGCAGCATACAAGTACTGTACTTCTAATTTTTTTTCTGAAGTCTTGTCTGCAGTCTTTATGTGTATGCAACTGCTGGGGAATCGTGTTTTTAACGCATCCCACATCATCCCACTGTCTACCCATCCCGCTGTCTGTCTAAAGTGTGTGTTCCGGCCAAGCTTCACAAACTCACCGCGGTTGTGGGCAACGTTTTGCCATTTGAGGCGTTTTTCTGGCACTTGCTGTTTGGAGGCTCCTTTCCAAGCTTTTCAACTTTGCAACCATCAGCATAGCAAGCTGTTCTGGCTCGTAGCATGACGTATGTGTGGAAGTGCAAGAGGACGTGCAGCAGCGTAGCATGACGTATGTGTGGAAGTGCAAGAGGACGTGCAGCAGCGTAGCATGACGTATGTGTGGAAGTGCAAGAGGACGTGCAGCAGCGTAGCATGACGTACGTGTGGAAGTGCAAGAGAATGTGCAGCAGCGTAGCATGACGTATGTGTGGAAGTGGCGGAGAACGCACTACGTGGTTGCAGTCGCAATGAACGTTAACATCCCACCCCCCCAACCCACCCATCCCCTCCCAACCCCCCAACCCCCACCCACCCCCACACCCAAAATATCAACACGCGCATGGCCTCTTACTGGTGTTGACACCATGAACTTGACTTGACGCCAAGCTTCGATCTTACAAGGAACTGTCCTTGACTCTGCAGAGGGTGCGGGATTTTGAGCCGGATTTTCTTGCAAGCACCGTGTGGCTTGCCCCAACTTGGACTGACAAGGGCTGTGCAGCAGTGATGTGCAATTATGATATGCAATATGCTTGCGGCCTACTTGCGAAACCTTTCCGACTGCAACAGAGGTACCACCTGAGTCAGTTTCTCCATTTCTCACTGGCACGCCCTTCTTTGGAGTGGCTCGGCGAAACAGATGCACACACCTGTATAGCGCATTTGCAAACTTGATTCGGTTCTTTGTTGACGCATTCCTCGAATGCGGCTTCACCCGCTTGTGCAGGAACGGTGAAGCCTTGCAAAGATATCTAAAAAGTCTTCAGCACAGCCTGGAGTTCCGGGCCAAGTGGCCTCAAATGCCTTTATTTGATTTGAGGCAGGGTAGGGGCAGGGAAGGGGCAACAGGATAGCATTTCAGAATGTTTTGGATAGGCCAATAAGAGTCTCATAGATTTTCTGCGATTGGCTGCGGTTGGTGATGGCCAGCATGTGGAGATTTAGCTGGAGCAGGCCAGGCAGCCATAGTTGGCATTGCCACGTGCAATGCGATGCTCGGGGGAATGCGCAGACAGACTAGGGCCAAATCAAATCATCAACTACAATGAGCACGTCAGAGTACTCTTATGGGTCATTTCCAAGGCACAAATCTGACAGCACGCAAAACAACAATGCGAGCAGGAGTGGGACCTGCTTGGATGGAGAAGACCAGATAATCTTTGAGCATCCTTCCGAAGGTCTTATAAGGTACCTCGGCAATACCCCACAAGAAAACGTAGTAAAATTGCAATGTAGCAGATCTGTGATGTACAGGTGCCACCTGCACCTCCAGCTAGGCAGCCAGACAGAATCAGACAGACGCAAGCACACCGATGCAAGCACACCGACGCAGCCTGTATATTAAGCATGTATATCACATATTAAATAATGACGACGGGGTGTCAAAGAAGTATTGATTTATCGAAGGAAGTTTAGAAGATAACTTCCGACAATATGGACAGATGAAAAGCAGAGATGGGAAGAGTCAGAGAAGAGAAGAGAGGAAGAAAGAAGATCAAAAAAGAGAAAGTCTCAGAAGAAAGAAGATCCAGGTGCACGAAAAGGTGGGAAAGTCGCGAAACACTGTGTTTTTCCAATGATTTCTGGCTCCGGAGGGTCGAAAAGTAGGCTCGCTAAAGCGGCGGGTGCGGAGCCATGTGGCCAGATGAGAGATGAAAAGTTGCACGCCGTTGTGGCGCGAAGCACAGTTTCAAGTCAAAATGTACAAAGCACACCATGTTCGGACCACTTTTGGAAGTTGAGATGTCCAAAAAGTGCATGCCATTGTAGCGCGAAGCATATTTCGAAGCCAAAATGTAGAAAACGCTTCAGTGTCGGAGGGAACTTGAGATGTCGAAAAAGTGCACGCCTTTGTGGCGCAAAGCACAATTCCAAGTCAAAACGTGCAAAACACACCACATTCGACCGCTTCTGGAAGTTGAAATGTCGAAAAAGTGTACGCTGTGGTGGCGCGAAGCACATGTCGAGGTCAAAATGTTAAAAGCATTACAGTCATCACGTGTTCGGTCGACTTTTGGACGTTCAGATGCCGTTTCGCGTGGCAGGCGCAAGGGATTGTGCACCTTGTCAAAAGTGAGCAAGGTTAAAGCGTGAGGGTTTTGTGGCATTTCCAAAAACGATGGCAGGCGTGGGGCATGTGAAGAGGATCTGCTAAGATGCATTTTCTGTGGCAGGCGCAATACAAGGGACATGTTCATCAGAGCTGTTAGGAGGTCCGGGCGCTGATTTCCTGAGAAGGGTTGCATTTTGGAGCATCAGATCGTTTAGAAGTCAAACTTCCGACAATATGGACAGATGAAAAGCAGAGATGGGAAGAGTCAGAGAAAAGAAGAGAAGAAGAAAGAAGATCACAAAAGGGAAAGTCTCACAAGAAAGAAGGTGCAGGTGCGCGAAAAGGTAGGAAAGTCGCGAAGCACTGTTTTTAATGATTTGTGGCTCCGTACAAACACTACATGTTCGGTCCACTTTTGGACGTTCAGATGTCGTTTCGCGTGGCAGGTGCAAGGGATTGTGCACCTTGTCAAAAGTGAGCAAAACGTGAGGGTTTTGTAGCATTTCCAAAAACGATGGCAGGCGTGGGGCATGTGAAGAGGATCTGCTGAGATGCATTTTCTGTGGCAGGCGCAGTGCAAGGGACATGTTCATCAGAGCTGTTAGGAGGTCCGGGCGCTGATTTCCTGAGAGGGGTTGCATTTTGGAGCATCAGATCTTCAGGTTTGCTGAGATGATTTTGCGTGACAGGTGCAGCACTTCGTACGACCTGGCATCACTTTTTGGTGGCAGGCGCAGTACTTTAGACACGTGGAGTGGAAAAATCGCAAAACGCATTGGTACGAGGCCGTCAGCTCTGCACTCAACTTTCCATTTTTGAAAGAATTGTTTCGTTTTTGACGTTGTCGAGTTCAAAACTTGAGGAAGTCTCTCAGAACTGCTGCGTTTTCAAGCTTGCAGGTAGACAGACACAGGGGCAGACAAACAGATAGATAGATAGGTAGATAGATAGATAATTACAACTAGAACAGCTACCACTACCACTACACTACACTACACTACACTGCACTACACTACATTACTCCTGCAGCTACAAAAACAAATATACTACGCTACATTACACTACACTAATTACACTACACGTCACTACACCAATTACACTAACAACTACAACAACAACTACTACCACAACTACAGCTACAATCACAACTACACTACACTACATTAGCTACACTGCAGCACACGGCAACTACAAATACAACTACAACTACAACCACACTACATTACACAACGCTACACTACACTGATTACATTACACTATAGAATTACAACTGCAGATGCAACTACAACTACAACTACCACAACATTACATTACACTACACTACACATACTACACTACGCCACACTAAATTACACTACGCTACACTGCACTGCACTGCACTGCGCTATGCTACGCTACACAACACACAACACTACACAGCACAACACAATGCTACACTACACTACACTACCTACACTACAACGACAACTGCGCTACCTTACCCTAGACTACACTACACTATACCACACTACACTAGGTGAGGTGATCACTGCAACCATTGCAACCACTCCAGAAAAAAACTCCAACCACCTTTCGGTCCATCAGTGGATTTGCTCTGCCATCCGTGAGTCACAACAACCAACCCTTCCTATAGGTTTCCTAACCTATTGTTGAAACTTCCGCCACCGCCTTGTGTGGTACTACTGGTATTGATTTCTTTTTTAGTCGGGGCCCCTCACTCAAACAATCTAATCAGCGAGGCAGCTGGACTGAAACTGAGTGAGTGCTAGTTAGTCAGGGCCGCTGGGGGATCTGAATTAGAAAGTACGATAAGTAAGATCATGATCATGTATTTATTTATTTATATATATATATTATAAATAAACAATTATATGTATTTATATATATATAAATTATATACATGTAAATGTAAGTTGGCACCGTGGTGATTGGATAGTGTGGCTTCGGGTTCCCTTGAAATATGTGTATGGGGAATTGAATAGGGCGAATAGGGCGCGCACGGTTTTGTGTGAATTCTTGATGGTTCGTTACATATTAACCTGAATGCTGTCAGAAAGAATTTCCCGCGCCTTAGGCCTCCGCACCTTACACTATCTCACAGTAGGCCTTTTGCATTGCAAAGCTCTTGTGGAGCCAGACTAGGCTGACTCGACACTTCTTTCCGCGTCACAGTAAGAATGGACCAAGGGGCTAAGCACAGATGCGATATCTGTGGGTGAAAGGGCTGAAGACAGATTTGGAATCTGCAATGCAAGACCAGTTGGCAGATCGGGAAAACGACCGAAAAATACCCGCGCTATTTTATTATATTCATCCTGATAACCAATATTGAACAGATATTTAGAACCGTGGAAACATGATTTTGTCATGGACACTACAGCTGGCTGAGGCTTCTGTGGATGAACCCGCTGCCCACGCCAGTACTTCAGCTGCAGAAATGCAGGTTACGTCGTGTGTCTAACCAGTCCATATGGGACCAGCAAGGTTTGCTGCAATGCTCAAGTCAAAATTTGATTTCCATGCGCGACCTGCGTTGCACTCATGCATTGGATCCAAGTCTGATGGCCGTGCCAGCATGGTACGGTTTCTGAAGCAAAACAATGCTACTATGTGGCGCCCGATGCGGACAATGCATTTTATTATATTTTGTTATCCCCCTAGACACTATTTTTGAAATCGAGGGGGGAGGCTCTTATTGAAATTCATTTTTGGATTTCTTTTTTCCTGTTGGTTGGGCCAACCTGTTGATTTTCAAGATCTTTCAAGGATCAGAAGCTGCAGTTCCAATATTGCTGGTGCCCAAATATATACCGGGTCACACCATGTGGCTGTTGCTCATCTCCTTGTCGCATATGGTTTTCCTCGCCCACCCTCTTAACCTCATGTCCTCATACCCTCCTAACCTCTTACCTTCCTCCTCTCCTCCACTTTCGGGCCCCGAATCCAGTTTTGGGCCCCGAACCCTTTTTTTTTTTAAACACCCTAGCTGATGTTCTATAATCCACAATCTTCCGCTAATGTTGGGTGCTGATTAGTGGATAGGTTCGCTATTGTGGCAAATTTTCCAAATTATTCTGAACCCATGCGTTGTTTGGCAGCTTCACTATTGTGGCAAGAAATCTTGGCGGGGATTTTTTTTGTCCCAAAAAAGTTTGTGTAAAAACATCTGAACATTTTTTCTGAAAAAATCTTGCTTTTCCCCCTTGTCCCAAAAGAATCAGACCGCTTACTAAACCCTTATTAAAGAACAATTTTTCCACAAATTTCCAAGGCACTGGGCCATGAGAGGGTCCAATTCGCTTTAGTAGGTCTGTTCTCAGGGTTCACGATTGCAGCAAACTTTTCCAGAGCTGATCCTGCAGCCAAGAGAAGAAAGGTAGGCCCTTTCCACAAGCAATTGCCAAATTTAAAGCCCAAAAGAATCAGGCCGCTTATTAAACCCTTATTAAAGAACAGTTCGCCCACAAATTTCCAAGGCACTGGGCCATGAGAGGGTCCAATTCGCTTTAGTAGGCTTGTTCGCGGGGTTCACAATTGCAGCAAGCTTTTCCAGAGCTGATCCTGGAGCCAAGAGAAGAAAAGTAGGCCTTTTCCACACGCAATAGCCAAGTTCAAAGCCCAAACCTTTCCCAAAAGAATCAGGCCGCTTATTAAACCATTATTAAAGAACAGTTTCTCTACAAATTTCCAAGGCACTGGGCCATGAGAGGGTCAAATTCACTTTAGTAGGTTTGTTCTCAGGGTTCACACTTGCAGCAAACTTTTCCAGAGCTGATCCTGGAGCCAAGGGAAGAAAAGTAGGCCTTTGCCACAAGCAATTGCAAAATTCAAAGCCCACACCTTTCCCAAAAGAATCAGACCGCTTACTAAACCCTTATTAAAGAACAATTTTTCCACAAATTTCCAAGGCACTGGGCCATGAGAGGGTCCAATTCACTTTAGTAGGTTTGTTCTCAGGGTTCACAATTGCAGCAAACTTTTCCAATGCTGATCCTGGAGTTCATCTTCCTTTGCCTCTTTCTCTTTCTCTTTCGCTTTCTCTTTCTCTCTTGCCCTTTCTCTTTTCATTTCTCTTTCATAAGGCTTTGATTCAAAAACTTAAAATGGAAAAAGTAACGCAGTCAACATGTTGAATCCCACTCACTACAAGGTACTACAAGTATTACTATATAACAAGTAATTACTACAAGTGCTACAAATTCATCGGCCAAAAAAAAATAAAATAGATTTCACTTGTAGCCAATTGACATCCTTTCTTAAGTGCGGATGTGTTTTCTCCTGGGAAGAAAATTTTTGGCACAACTTTGAAGAGGGTATATCTATTGTTGAGGGAGGGGGGGGCCTCACACTAATCAGGACGCAACATTGCAAGCGTTTTACCCAGCCTACCCTTCTACCCTCATACCCTCCTACCCTCCTAACCTCTTTCCCTCCTCCTCTCCTCCACTTTCGGGCCCCGAATCCACTTTCGGCCCCGAATCTTTAAGAACCCTAGCTGATAGTCTATAATTCACAATCCTCCACCACAAGATAACCCCTCCCTTAAACATGTTCCTGGAGGGGGGGTGTCACGTATGTAAGAACATTTTTCAAGAACTTTTTTTTTCATAGCCGATCATATGAGTGACGGCTTCATTTACTTTTGCTGGTGAAACTGAAAACATCGGGGATGTGAATGAAATTCCAGGAATTCAAAAACTAATTCACCAAGAAGATGTGAATCACAAGCTGGATACTATGCGGATAAATTTGGATGAAGATCCCCAAGTAGTGAATATTCCAAAAACACCAGGAACATAATTTTCCAAATTTCCCATAGTTGCCTCCTCGCATCTCTTGCCATGCGTTGGTGCTGCATCTGCCAGAGCCGCTGCGGATTATGGGGGTATCTGGGGAAATCTTGGGAAATCAATCTAGGTACCCTGGCCCCTGTCACATCGCAGATGACTTTCTTTCGATCAGTTTTTCGGGACATGTCTGGACGAATTTCCTTGGCATATAGGGTAGGGGGGAGTGCCTAGTTTAATTTCCGAAGAATGTGAGAGGGGCACCTTGCGCGCACATGCCCAGAAGTTGCTGCTCAGCTTGGAGATTCTGATTTAATACGGGCATTCAACGTAGTATGATTTCTCTTCAGCATGTGTGCTGTTGGTACCCATGATGCGCGCATACTCTATGCGCGCAGGCGGTTCGCGTTTTAACAACATAATGGTTGACATGTGTGACAAGCCAAAGGGTTACTCGTTTCTTAACATAGTTCTGCAGTTCCGCAGGTTAGTCAAGTCATGCCGTCAACTCAACAATACCATGCGCAAGTGTGCTGCTTTGTGCTGCTATATATTGCTTGCTTCCGAATGCGCGCAAAAGAGTGCGCGCCCAGCACAGGCGCACAAAAGCACGCGCGCCTATATAAAGACCGTGCCCAGTGCTTGTGTGTTCGCATTTGCCGATGATGTCTACGAATATCTACCAGCAAAGCACTGCATAGTTTTGTGCAAGTGCATCCATACATGTTCGGGGGCATTATAAATGTATTCGGCAGATATATACAGATATCAAAAAAACAACACACAAATAGACGAAAAGCATCAAAACGATATATGCCAGCAGCAGTGGTAGTTGAGTTTGGCATATGTTGAGCTTAACTGCATTGCTTGATGCTGCTTGCTTGCTACGGCGAGCGATGAAAGCGCATGATAAAACAGTTAGCACATGCAGGCGTGCAAAAAAAACGCGCGCCCAGCACAGAGCGCGCAAAGACATGCAAAGACCATGCGCTATTTGCCTGTGAAGCAATGATGTCTAACGGCGCTTAAATGGATATTTACCAGCCGCACGGAAATACTTGTGCGCAAACATCTCTTGATACACGTCCGCCAAAATGAAAAAATAAATGTGCGAGTTTTGCCAAATATAGCTGCAAATCGATATAGAAATATAGACAACTAAGGCAATATTTGCCACCAAACATTTCAATAATTGTGCTGCTATATATTGCTTGCTTCCGAAGGCGTGCGAATGAATGCGCGCCTGGCACAGGCGCACAAAACAGCGCGCGCCCAGCACAGGGGCACGCAAAAGAGCCCGCTCGTAGCACAGAGAGCGCGACACCATGCGCACATTATGCATGATGCAGTGATGCATGATAACATTACAGATAGTTACCTGCATATGCATAACCCCTTCCTCCTAATACTAAACGCCACCCCCCATTACTAAACACGGCGAGTAGTTTTTAGCATTAGGGGGGTATTTGTTATTAGGGAACTCTATCAATAAAATTAAACCCTTAATAATAAAAACGATTTTTTCCGATCTCAAAAGCAATTAAATTTCTTTATATAACGCAATGAAAATATTTCCAAAAATTGGATTTCGAAGCTTCCCCCTAATATTAAATTGAAACCTTTAATAATAAAAACTATTTTTCCGATCTCAAAATCAATGGAATTCCTTTTTATAACGCAATGAACATATTGCCAAAAATTGGATTTCGAAGCTTCCCCCTAATATAAAATTAAACCATGAATAATAAAAACTATTTTTTCCGATCTCAAAATCAATTAAATTCTTTATATAACGCAATGAACATATTTCCAAAAATTGGATTTCGAAGCTTCCTCGTAATATTAAATTGAAACCTTTAATAATAGAAATAATTTTTCCGATTTCAAAATCAATGAAATTTCTTTTTATAACGCAATGAAAATATTGCCAAAAATTGGATTTCGAAGCTTCCCCCTTAAATTAAACCATGAATAATAAAAACTATTTTTTCCGATCTCAAAATCAATTAAATTTCCTTATAACGCAATGAAAATATTGCCAAAAATTGGATTTCGAAGCTTCCCCCTAATATTAAATTGAAGCCATTAATAATAAACACTATTTTTTCCGATCTCAAAATCAATTAAATTTCCTTATAACGCAATGAAAATATTGCCAAAAATTGGATTTCGAATTAAACCATGAATAAGAAATATTTTTTCCGATCTCAAAATCAATTAAATTTCCTTATAACGCAATGAAAATAGTGCCAAAAATTGGATTTCGAAGCTTCCCCCTAATACTAAATTAAAGACACTTAAAAAAAAAAAATCAAAAAATCGGACGGACCCTAATAAGAAACACCCCGGGGTGAACTAGTTTTTGGATGTTTTTGGTATTAGGGGGGAAAACCCACAAATGGTAGCTTTTTTAAATTGTTCTCTAAAGGGGATCAATTAAAAGTCAAATTGGCCAATCTGAAATTTTCCAAAATTGGAGATGGACACTAGTTTTTAGTATTTGGGCGGGGTTAAGTAATAGGAGGAAGGGATTAGTGCAGTTTTCAAGCATGTGAGCAGTAGAAACAAATAAAATAAATTCTTGCCCAGGGAAAAGTGGGGCAACGATGGTCAAAAAGTTGTAGGCACAGATGGGCACATTCTGGTGGAGCCGGGGTTGTTTTTTGCAATGATCATTTAGATGATTTTATTCTATTTTAATTTCACCATTTCATATTGCCAAATCATTTGCAACCTGTAGATCAAGTGGATCATCCTGATCATTTTGAACAAAATACACTACAAAATGAAGTTGGGGGTGGGGGGGTGGAATATTCCCCCCCCCACGTGACCCCCGCAGGGCTGGAGGGATGCGTTTTACATTTATACTTATACCTTTCTACCTTGAGTTGCCCGTGTTTGGCTTAAGACTGCTGGGGGGGAGGTCGTCGTTTTTTTTTCCGGGGGGGTGGTGCACGGCAAGGTGTTAAAATTTCAGAGCAATAGGTGCTCAAATTTTGAAGAAAACGGACGCAGTCGGGCACCAATTTTGCATTTTTTGGCACCGCTTTTGGCCAGTCGGGATCCAGTCGGGATCCAGTCGGGATCCAGTCGGGATCCAGTCGGGCACCAATGTCGGGAGGCAGCCAAACTCATTAAAAACACATCATTTTTGCAGGGTTTGGGCCCGAATCCTTAAAAAAAAAAATTCTAGCTATCTCTATTTTTCTTTTCTTGAATTAAACCAATCTCATCTCTATCCTCAAGAAAACGTAGAAACATGGCTGGCGCCTAAAACCGCTGGTTTTAGGCCAAGCAGTTTTGCCTAAAACCAATGGTTTTAGGCGAGGCGCTGCTATATCTGCTTCTCAATCTGCTTTTTGAAGAGTTTGAGACGATTAGCAATACAGGGACACATCTTTTTCTCTCTCCCTCTTTGCTCATGTTTTTCTTCAAAAAACAAAAAATGGCTAGCAGCGCATCGCCTCGCCTAAAACCATTGGTTTTAGGCAAGGCAGTTTTCCTTAAACCCATCCATTGGTTTTAGGCGAGGCGCTGACAAACCTTGTCTTTTTTCTGAATGCGTAGCAAGGGTTCCCGTTTCACTCTCGGGGTCTGGGGGTTGAGGGTGTGATCGCTCGACGTTGCATTTACGACCGCAACCGTCCGCAACCGTTCGCGGGCGACCGTGTGAGGCCTGTATGGCCGTGCCTATGTTAAGTTCTGCAAAAGGGGTCATATTTGGAGGTTTCAAACGTCGCGTTGCTTCGTTTCGCGTGGCAGGCGTGGCACTTCGTGACGTTCAGACGTGTTTCGTAACGTGAGAAAGTCGTTTTTGTGTGGCAGTCGCAATACTTTTGCAACGTTTTCAGTAGATGAGTTGCATTTTTCCTGGCAGGCGCAACACTTTGGGGACCATCATCGTGATTTTGCGTGGCAGGCGCAGCACTTTAGACGTATCTTGTGTCTCGATTTGTGAGAATCGCATTGTCAGGGCTGCGTGAAGTGGTGACAAGGTGCAAATTCCGTGGCAGGCGTGGCGTTTTGTGCGATGTGCTGTCGAAGGAAAATTAATTCGGAAAACATTGATTAGCTGCAAAGTGTCAAAATTGGAGGATGTCTCGCACGAAATGCTCGTTTTGATGCTCCAGCATGTCATAACACGTCTCGTCTCGAGCCTCTGGTTTTCCTCCGGCTTCGCCGTGTCTATGGGGGGAAGCTGCAAAATATATCCCTTTTGAAGGTGTCAAATCAGGTTGTAATGTTGTTTTGCATGGCCAGCGTGGCACTTTTGCATCGTTTTCAGAAGAGTAAGGTGGGCGCAGCATGTGGTGAAGATCTGTCGTGTGTGGAAAGTGGCAGACGCAATATTTTGGACACTCTACACTTTACTCTCCACACTCTACACTTTACACTCTACACTTTACACTCTACACTTTGCACTTTACACTCCCCACACTACATTCTACACTTTACACTTTGCACTCCACACTTTAAACTTTACACTCCGCACTTTACACTCCACACTCTACACTCTACACTTTACACTCTACACTTAACACCCCACGCTCGACACGTTGCACTCCACACTCCACATGCTAGACTACACCCCACACTTTATACTTTACACTCCACACTTCACACTTGACACTCTGCACTACACTTTTCACTCCACACTCAACACTCTACACTTTACACTCTACACTTTGCACTCCACACTTTACACTCCACATTCTACACTTTACACTCTACACTTTACACCTTCACACTTTCCACTCTACTCCCCACACTCCACGCTCCACATTCTACACTTTACACTCCGCACTTTCCACTTTACTCTCCACAGCCCACACTCTACACTTTAAACTCTGCACGTTACACTCTACACTGTGCACTCTATGCTTCACACGTTACTCTCCACACTCCAAACTCCACACTCTACACTCCACACTTTACACTCTACACTGTACACTCTACACTCCACACTATATATACACTCTACACTTTACACTTTGCAGTTCGCACTCTACACTTCAGGCTTTCCACCCCACAGTTTGCACTTTACACTCCACACTTTACACTATATTATACTCCACACTCTAAAATTCACACTCCACACTCTACACTCTAGTCTCTACACTTTACACACTACACTTTACACTCCAAACTTTACACTTTACACTTTACTCTTCACACTCCACACTCCACACTTTACACTTCACACTCCAAACTCCACACTTCACACTCCACACTCCACACTTTACACTCCACACTCCAAACTCCACACTTCACACTCCACACTCCACACCTTACACTTGACACTCCACACTCTACACTTTACACTCCTCACTTTGCACTGTACCCTTCTCCCTTTACACTCCACGCTCTGCACGTTACACTCCACACTCCACACGCCAAACTTTACACTCCACACTCCACACTTTACACTTAACTTTACGCTCCACACTTCCCACTTGACACTCTACACTCTACACTTTTCGCTCCACACTCTACACTTTACACTCTGCACTTTACACTCCACGCTTCGCACTCCACACGTTACACTTTATTCTCCACACTCCACGCTCCACGCACTACACTGTACACTCCACCACACGCCACACTCTGCGGTGTACACTCCACACTTTACACTCTACACTTTGCACTCCACACTCTACACTGTACATTCTACACTTGTCTCAATGTTCGCAATTTGGGGTGTAGATCCGTTAGGTTTAGATCCGCTACCTTTCAAATCTCAAAAAGTCCCCAAAAATCCTAGAAGTTCATGTCTCACTGTGGTATCACCAAGAGGCAGTAATGAAGCAAAAGACACTGCGGGCATGAACGTTTTTTTTTCCGGGATAAGCCGTTGATTTGAACAATGGCAACCAATCTAATGACAAGTGATTCCTGTCAGTTGAAACTGACGATTGAGGGTTCTGAACGTAGCAGCAGGCATGACCTCGGCTCAATTGACGCTGACCGTAAGCCCATGCAACAATAGACACCGGCAACAGCAATGCCAAGTAATGAAGACTTTCGCGCCTGTATATGCAAGAACATCACCCCTTTAGACAATTGTTGGCCCATTGTGAGACATTTTGAGACATTTCGAGCAATTTTGAGCAAATTTGAGCAAATCTGAGCAATTTTGAGCAATTTTGAGCAATTTTGAGCAATCTCGAACAATTTTGAGCAGTTTTGAGCAGTTTTGAGCAATTTTGAGCAGTTTTGAGCAGTTTTTTCGGGCCAGCTTGGGTCATTTCGAGCAATTTTGAGCATCTTTGTCGGGCAAGTTTGTCATGTCGAGCAATTCTGAACAATTTTTGGAAGCACGATATGGCATTGTTGACCTTGGACAGTGTTCAAAATGTCTCAATTGAGGCTGCTTTGAGACATCTTACTTTGGCTGAAAAAGGTAGCTGATGTAAACCCCACGGATCTAGACCCTAAAACGAGATCAGTGATTGACACTGCACTTCACACTTCACACTCCACACTTGTTACTTTACACTTTCCACTTTACACTTTGCACTTTACACTTTGCACTTCGCACTTCACAATCCCCACCCCACACTCTACACACTACGTTTCCCACTCAACACCCCACTTTCTTCACACTCCAGACTTTACATTCTACCCCATTCCACATTCCACAGGCTACAGTGCACTGGTGCGGTAACAGGGGAAAAAAGGTACAAGACTTTTCAAATAATTTGTTTCACAAAGTGCTTTACGTGGGTGCATTCGGGTTCGTGGGCTGCATCTTGTTTGTGATTTTCTGGTGAGCTGGAGAGCTATAGAAGAAGGGGAGAGAAGAGGAGATTGCAGTTTGAAACTCCTTTTGCTATCCTCTTCTCTCCTGTCCTTTGACTGCTCTTCGTCTCAAACCTTCCAAAATAATAACAAACAGTTTTGGCAGCGCGTCGCCTAAAACCAATGGTTTTAAGCAAGGAAGTCGCATTTTGAGCAAGGAAAAGCTACGTGCCTTGCTGAATTCAGCACTGCCTCGCTTAAGGCCAAAAACAAGTGGGTTTAAGCAAGGCAGGCAATTGCGCTATTTGAGTATGTTTGGAGTATGTTCAGTTCCCTCCTCTGTTCTCCCTTCAAACTATCCTCAAGTAGCACAACTGCCTGCCTTGCTTAAAACCATTGGTTTTAAGCGAGGCGGTACTGAATTCAGCAAGGCGCATAGCTTTGCCTTGCTCAACATGCAACTGCCTTGCTTAAAACCATTGGTTTTAGGCGAGGCGCTGCCAAAACTATGTTTTATTTTCCGAACAGCGTGTCCACACTGAGGGGTTCTTACGGTCCGGTGTTGAATCGAGGTGGTAGCATCCGTGTGCGGCCAATCCCCCGTAAATTTCACTACAAAATGGCTCTTGTGACATGTCCATAAGCATTTCGACCGCGCTGGCTCGCACAAAACGGGTGTCGCGGCCGACACGCCACGCATTTCCCCTGTAAATTTCGGCACAAAATGGCTCTTGTGATGTGTCCATGTGCATGTCGACTGCCCAGGCTCGCACAAAACGATGGCCGCGGGCGACGCGTCCGACATTTCTTTATTTCTGCACAAAATGATCAAAATGGCTCTCCTGACATGTCCGTGTCCATTTCGACTGCGCAGGCTCGAGCAAAACGATGACCGCGGGCGACGCGTCCGGCATTTCCCGTGTAAATTTCCACACAATATGGTTCTTATCTTATGACATGTCCATGTGCATTTCGAGTGCGCAGGTTCTCCCGTGCACACTGGGTCTTGTGGTCTGTCCTTGTGCCTTGAGACCTCTTCTAGGGAGCTTGCGCGGAGATCTTGCCAAGAAACGTGTTATCTAGATCTTGTTCGGAGATCTTGTCAAGAGACTTCCTACAGAAAATCTTGCCAACAGAATTCATATAGATCTTGTACAGAGATCTGGGCAGGAGACCACTAAAAGAGATCTTGTACAGAGACCTGGTGAAGAGAGCAGAGATCTTGCTCAAAGATGTTGTCTAGAGAGCTTCAATAGAGATTTGACTTTGAGATCGCTCACAGAGGTCTTCTGTGGAGGTCTCTTATAGACACCTTGTACAGCTTGCCTTGCACAGGGATCTTCTCCAGCAGCTTTTACACAGAACCTGTCAAGGAGAACTTGTGGACGATCTTTTACAGAGATCTTCACAAAGGAACCTTGCATAGACCTGGCACAGAGATCTTGCCAGGCCACCTGTGTACAGATTTTGCATCAAGATCTGTTACGGAGATCTTGCCAGCGCCATCTGACAGAGGTATTGCGGATCAAACTTAGCAGGTGCTCTCCGAAACCTTTTTGCGAATGGCCGAAAGCTTGGCAACACACACCTGAGAATTCCGCAGCCGCTGAGCGCAGGCAAGCTCGAGGTGGCTGAAGCGCGCGCATGAAGCAGACCTGTGGCAGCATCGTTTTGGCCAAGCTATTGCTGCAATATGGAACTCACGAGTTGCCCGCCTCTTGCCTGAACTGATGGCCGCTCGCGATCACCGTTCAGCGCACCAAACCCCAATCTGGAACACTCTGCGCGCCCGCTTGACGCAAACAGCTGCTGCGCATCTTCGCAGCGGCTGATGCAATGTCCGCGGCATCGCGACAGGCCGCTGTTTTTGCCGCGGCATCGCGCAGTGCCCTTGCTGTCCGCTTCCACAGCACAGCTTGCGCGGGCGCAGTGCAGATGCGGGAAAACAGCAGCTGCGCGATTCCGCTCTGTACCACGCCCTTAATCCCCAATCACTGGATGTCCGCCCTTGGCTTTTTAGTCCGCCGAATATGCCTTTGATTCGCGAAAGCACATTGTTTGGGGTCTCTTGTCGGGATAATGGTTTTTGAAGGTTTGAGACGAAGAGCAGTCAGAGTCAGAGGACAGGAGAGAAGAGGATAGCAAAAGGAGTTTCAAACTGCAATCTCCTCTTCTCTCCCCTTCCTCTATAGCTCTCCGGCTCAAATTCCCAGAAAATCACAAAAAGCCCACATCTTTGTGTGTGTGTGTGAGAAACCCTGAATCAAAGGGTAAAAGCAGGGGGCCCGTGGACGCATAGATGGCACGGGCCAACGAAGACCCATCTATGTCGTCGTGAAAACGTACCTGCAAAACTCTCATCGTCAGAAATGGCAAGGTGGCCAAGCCAAAAACCACCCATGCCGACATGCCATGACAGGACATGACATGCTAACGTAGCAACATGACATGACAGTTATCATTTCATCTCATTTCACCCTCTCCAAATTCAAGGAGTTTACCAAAGTGTGTCTTTCATGCACCCGGATCTCTGATAAAGTGCCGGGGAAGCTTGGCGGCGCGTCCGCCGGGGATACCAGGTTACAAGAATAAATCCAGACATAATGTTGCCAGAAGCCAGTTCCGCACAAGCATCCAGATTCCGCACAAGCATCCAGAAGTCTCCATCAGGGGGTTGAATGTTTTCAGAATAAATCCAGAGACCACGCCAGAATAAATCCAGAGTGAAATTTTCATCCCTCAGAATAACCCCGTGTCATCCCATGATTCATGTTCACTTAGCAATCATGTAAAAACCTAGCACTGAGAGAAACAGCACCATGCCGTTACCAGCCTTTTTTGTCGGTCGTTGGTTGCTTGCTGAACAGCCGGAAATTCGGATGCAGTGGTTTGCTTTTGTCAGCCTTTTTCAGTGGAAATTGAACTGAACGCCGTGAAACTTCCTTTGGTTTTTGTTGGAGCGAGAAAAATGCCACACCTCATTCATGACACCCACGGCCCATGTACACAGAGATTTGAGCACCACGTTCCATGTCACAACCCAGCACAGAGAAACAGCACCATGCCGTTACCAGCCTTTTTTGTCGGTCGTTGGTTGCTTGCTGAACAGCCGGAAATTCGGATGCAGTGGTTTGCTTTTGTCAGCCTTTTCCAGTGGAAATTGAACTGAACGCCGTGAAACTTCCTTTGGTTTTTGTTGGAGCTAGAAACATGCCACACCTCATTCATGACACCCGCGGCCCATGTACACAGAGATTTGAGCACCACGTTCCATGTCACAACCCAGCACTGAGAGAATTACCAGCCTTTTTTGTCGGTCGTTAGTTGCTTGCTGAACAGCCGGAAATTCGGATGCAGTGGTTTGCTTTTGTCAGCCTTTTTCAGTGGAAATTGAACTGAACGCCGTGAAACTTCCTTGGGTTCCTGTTGGAGCCAGCAACGAAACGTCACGGACATTTGAACACCATGTTCCATGTCACAACACAACACCGTGGAAACAACACACTTGATTACGGACCAATTTTTTTGTTCGGAAATCGTGCCCTAGCGGCTTACTGTGTGTGAGAAACCCTGAATCAAAGGGTAAAAGCAGGGGGCCCGTGGACGCATAGATGGCACGGGCCAACGAAGACCCATCTATGTCGTCGTGAAAACGTACCTGCAAAACTCTCATCGTCAGAAATGGCAAGGTGGCCAAGCCAAAAACCCCACCCATGCCGACATGCCATGACAGGACATGACATGCTAACGTAGCAACATGACATGACGGTTATCATTTCATCTCATTTCACCCTCTCCAAATTCAAGGAGTTTACCAAAGTGTGTGTGTGTGTGTTTTTTTTGTGCACCCCCGGCCGTCGTCCGTCCGTTACCTTCCGTCGCCTTCCGTCGCACCCTCTCACAACTCTCACAACTTACTCACACACACAACCTTCTCACGCCAACTTAGACTTACTCACACACAACTCTCCCACACACAAAACTCTTCACACACAATTTTCTCACACTCAACAACTCTCTCACAACTCTCACACACAACAACTGTCTCACAACTCTCTCAAACACAACTCTCTCGCAAACAGCTCTCTCACACACAACAACTCCCTCACACACACAACTTACTCATACTCGCACGCCTTACTCTCTCTCACACACACAACTCTCACACACAACAACTCTCACACACACAACTTACTCATACTCACACACCCCAACTCTCTCACACACAACTCTCTCACGCACAACTTACTCACACACAACTCTCTCTCACACACACACAACTCTCTCACACACACAACTTTCTCTCACGCACACAGACAACTTACTCACACTTACTCACACACAACTCACTCACACACAACTTCCTCACACACACACAACTACAGACAACTTACTCACACACAACTCACTCACAGACAACCAACTCACAGACAGCTCATTCACACACAGCTTTATCACACACACACAACTTACTTACACTTGCTCACGCGCACAACTCTCACAGACAACTCACTCACACACACACACAACTTCCTCACACACACAACTTACACACAACTCTCTCTCACACACACACAACTTCCTCACACACAACTCCCTTACAGACAACTCACTCACACAGAACTTTCCCATTCTGTGTGGCAGGCGTGGCACTTGGCGACATCGACCTTCACTTCGTGTGGCAGGCCTGGCGCTTATTTCACTGGGCTGCCTCTGGCGGCGCGCTTGGTCCCCGTTGACGCCGCGGGGTGGCAGGCGTGGCATTTGGAAGCATCGACCTCCATTCTGTGCGGCAGGCGTGGCACTTGGCGACATCGACCTTCATTCGCGCTTGGTTCCCGTTGGCACCGGGGCTGTTTGTGTGGCGGGCGTCGCATGTGGAAGCATCGGCCTCGTGGCCGGCGTGACACTTGTGGCACTGGGCTGCTTCTGGTGGCGCGATTGGTTCCCTGGCGGAGCGGCCGTCTGTGTGGCGGGCGTGGCATTTGAACTTCCATTCTGTGTGGCAGGCGTGACACTTATGGCACTGGGCTGGCTCTGGTGGCGTGCTTGGTTCCCGTTGACGCCGCGGGGTGGCAGGCGTGGCATTCGGAAGCATCAACTTCCATTCTGCGTGGTTGGCGTGGCACTTGGGGATCTTTGGCGCTCTTGGCACTTATTTCACTGGGCTGCCTTTGGTGGCGCGCTTGGTTCCCACTTGTTTGTGTGGCGGGCATGGCATTTGGAAGCATCGACCTCCATTCTGTGTGGCAGGCGTGGCAGTTTGCGTGGCAGGCGTGGCATTTGGAAGCATCGATTTCCATTCTGTGTGGCAGGCGTGGCATTTGGCAACATCGAACTTCACTTCGTGTGGCAGGCGTGGCACTTATGGCACTGGGCTGGCTCTGGCGGGGCACTTGGTTGCCGCTGTGTGTGGCGGGCGTGGCATTTGAATTTCCATTCTGATTCTGTGTGGCAGACGTGGCACTTATGGCACTGGGCTGGCTCTGGTGGCGTGCTTGGTTCCCGTTGGCGCCACGGCTGTTTGAGTGGCAGTTGTGGCATTTGGAAGCATCGACTTCCATTCTGTGTGGCGGGCGTGGCACTTACGGCACTGGGCTGGCTCTGGTGGGGCGCTTGGTTCCCGCAGGCGTGGCATTTGGAAGCATCCGCTTCCATTCTGTGCAGGCGACTGTCTTGGTGCAACCGTCTTTGCAGACATAGCTCTTTCACACAATCTCTCTTCCACCATCTCCACGCTACTTACATACACTTTCTCACACACAACTCTCTCACACACAACCTTCTCACACACACACACAACTCTCTCCCACACAACTTTCACACGATCTGTCTTCTGCCACCTCCATGCAACTTGCACATGCTTTTTCAAATATCTCACGCACAACCTTCTCACACAGAACTCTTTCACTCGATTTGTCTTCCACCATCTCCTTTCCCTTTCCTGCCTTTCCCATCCCGTCTTCACCCTTCTTTTTGCTACTTATTGGAAGAAGTTGGCATGTGGGGTTTTCCGGTCCTTTAATTCCCGAGAGCGTCTGAGCGCAGGGTTCTTCCAATAGTGGGGATCTGTATCTCATCTTCTCAACTTCACACCTTCTCATCTTCACATCTTCTCATCTTCACACTTCACACCTTCTCATCCTCACATCTTCACATCTGCTCATCTTCACATCTGCTCATCTTCACATCTTATCTTCACATCTTCTCATCTTCACATCATCTTCGCACCTTCTCATCCCCATGTCTTCTCATCTTCACATCTTCACATCTTCTCATCTTCACATCTTCTCATCTTCACATCTGCTCATCTTCACATCTTCTCATCTTCACATCTTCTCATCTTCACATCTGCTCATCTTCACATCTTCTCATCTTCACATCTTCTCATCCTCACATCTTCACATCTTCTCATCTTCACATCTGCTCATCTTCACATCTGCTCATCTTCACATCTGTTCATCTTCACATCTTCTCATCTTCACATCTTCTCATCCTCACATCTTCACATCTTCACATCTTCTCATCTTCACATCTTCTCATCTTCACATCTTCTCATCTTCACATCTTCTCCTCTTGCCCTCTTGGCCTCTTGCCCTCTTCTTCACATCTTCTCATCCTCACATCTTCACATCTTCATCACATCTTCACATCTTCTCCTCTTGCCCTCTTGCCCTCTTGCCCTCTTGCTCTCTCCTTCTTTTCTATTTCTCTTCTGAAGGCGGGGGCAGGGGCAGTGCCAACGAGACGGCACGAAACGCAACCCTTTCGCACGAAACGAGGTTCGATCGTCAAAAACTGAGGTAAAATTGCGATTTCAACTTGTCCCGCGCAACCTTTTCGCATGAAACGAGGTTCGATCGTCAAAAACTGAGGTAAAATTGCGATTTGCAACTTGTCCCGCGCAACCCTTTCGCACGAAATGAGGTTCGATCGCAGAAAACTGAGGTAAAAAGTGCGAGTTCAAGTCGTCCCGCGCAACCCTTTCGCACGAAATGAGGTTCGATCGTCAAAAACTGAGGTAAAATTGCGATTTCCGGGTTCCCGTTGCAACCCTTTCGCACGAAATGAGGGTCGATCGCCAAAAACTGAAGTAAAATTGCGATTTCCGGGTTCCCGTTGCAACCCTTTCGCACGAAATGATGGTCGATCGCCAAAAACTGAGGTAAAATTGCGATTTTTTCTGTGTGTACAAAGCTTCTGTGTGCTGTGTGTGAAAGCTTCTGTGTGTAAAAGCATCTGTGTAAAAGCGTTTGTGTAAAAGCGTCTGCTTAAAAGCTTCTGTGTGCTCTGTGTCAAGGTGTCTGTGTGTCAAAGCGTCTGTGTGTAAAAGTTTCTGTGTAAAGGTGTCTGTGTGTAAAAGCTTCTGTGTGTAAAAGTGTTTGTGTACAAAGCGTCTGTGTAAAAGCTTCTGTGTGTACAATCTTCTGTGTGTAAAAGCCTCTGTGTGTGAAAGCTTCTGTGTGTAAAATCTTCTGTGTGTAAAAGCCTCTGTGTGTAAAAGCGTCTGTGTGTAAAGCCGTCAGTGTGTAAAAGATTCTGTTGTGTAAAATCTTCTGTGTGTAAAAGCCTCTGTGTGTAAAAGCGTCTGTGTGTAAAGCCGTCTGTGTGTAAAAGTTTCTGTTGTGTAAAATTGTCTGTGTGTCAAAGCGTTTGTGTGTAACAGTGTCCGCGTGTAATAGGGTCTGTGTGTAAAAATTTCTGTGTGTAAAGGTGTCTGTGTGTAAAAGCTTCTGTGTGTAAAAGCGTTTGTGTAAAAAGCGTCTGTGTAAAAGCTTCTGTGTGTACAATCTTCTGTGTGTAAAAGGCTCTGTGTGTAAAAGCTTCTGTGTGTAAAATCTTCTGTGTGTAAAAGCCTCTGTGTGTAAAAGGGTCTGTGTGTAAAGCCGTCAGTGTGTAAAAGAGTCTGTTGTGCAAAATCTTCTGTGTGTAAAAGCCTCTGTGTGTAAAAGCGTATGTGTGTAAAGCCGTCTGTGTGTAAAAGTTTCTGTTGTGTAAAAGTGTCTGTGTGTCAAAGCGTTTGTGTGTAAAAGTGTCCGCGTGTAATAGCGTGTGTGTGTAAAAGTGTCTGTGTGTAAAAGTGTCTGTGTGTAAAAGCTTCTGTGTGTAAAAGCGTTTGTGTAAAAAGCGTCTGTGTAAAAGCTTCTGTGTGTACAATCTTCTGTGTGTAAAAGCCTCTGTGTGTAAAAGCTTCAGTGTGTAAAATCTTCTGTGTGTAAAAGCCTCTGTGTGTAAAAGGGTCTGTGTGTAAAGCCGTCAGTGTGTAAAAGAGTCTGTTGTGTAAAATCTTCTGTGTGTAAAAGCCTCTGTGTGTAAAAGCGTATGTGTGTAAAGCCGTCTGTGTGTAAAAGTTTCTGTTGTGTAAAAGTGTCTGTGTGTCAAAGCGTTTGTGTGTAAAAGTGTCCGCGTGTAATAGCGTGTGTGTGTAAAAGTGTCTGTGTGTAAAAGTGTCTGTGTGTAAAAGCTTCTGTGTGTAAAAGCGTTTGTGTAAAAAGCGTCTGTGTAAAAGCTTCTGTGTGTACAATCTTCTGTGTGTAAAAGCCTCTGCGTGTAAAAGCTTCAGTGTGTAAAATCTTCTCTGTGTAAAAGCCTCTGTGTGTAAAAGCGGCTGTGTGTAAAGCCGTCTGTGTGTAACAGTTTCTGTTGTGTATAAGTGTCTTTGTGTCAAAGCGTTTGTGTGTAAAAGTGTCTGCGTGTAAAAGCGTCTGCGTGTACAAGCGTCTGCATGTAAAAGTGTCTGTGTGTAAAAGCGTGTGTGTAAAAGCGTCTGTGTGTAAAAGCTTCTGTCTGTAAAAGCTTCTGTGGGTAAAAGCTTTGTGTGTAAAAGCGCCTGTGTAAAAGCGTCTGTGTGTAAAACTGTCTGTACTAGTATGTAAAAGCGCCTGTGTGTAAAAGTGTGTGTGTGTGTAAAAGTGTCTGTGTGTAAAAGTGCATACCCGTTGCTTGCTCCCAGCTGAGATCTAGGAGCTCCAGCCCCTGGGGTGCATGGCTTTTTTTTAAGTTTTTTAGTAAATTTGACGATAGGTCCCTTGATTTTTTTGCAGACATGCTAGATTTTATTTCGATCCTATGTGTGAGATAAATTCCAAGGGGCCTGACCCCCCTAGGTCCCCTCAAGGGTACTCGCTTCCAAAGAGGACCCAAGGGGGGGTCCAGCCCTTGGATTTTATCTCGTTCATTCTCATTCCAATTTCAGGTCAGGCCCGTTGATTTTATCTTTGGAAGGTTGGGCTTTTGAATTTTATTTGTGTCCTACTTGAGGCTTGGTACCTATCTTATTTTCAGATGTCAGCCCCTTTCAATTTAGGTCCAACCTACACCTTTGATTGGATAGGAAGAAGCAGCAACCTTGATTGATGAAATTGATGAAATCCCCTGCAAAATTGGCGTCAAACTGTAAGGTGCATGAAGTTTATTTTGTTGAGCATTGCTGCCATGTTTATCAAACTCACCGTTACACATTTCCTCACCTTGAAACCTGATTGTTTTTGAACTTTCAGGTCAAGATATGTCAAGATATTGAATTTGACCCAAACAAAAAGGCTGCCAAATCCTGTACTTCTTCTGTTCCCGGATAGCTGCTTCGACCAAGCTGGGCGAAGCTTGGAGGAAAAAACAAGAAGAAATAAAATCTATGTCCCCAACCTTGATAGATGAACCCCTCCGCAAAACTGGCATCAACCACAGGTGCACATTTTTTCTTGGGAAACGTGTGACATGTTTCTCAGCTTTCGCACCACGGAAACGGAAACCATGTCAATATTATCTCCTCTTGAAATCCATTTTTTGTTGAACTTTCACATCAAGGACAAATATTGAAATTGATCCAAAAA
>CAMXCT020000756.1:0-30284 GCA_947184155.2 Cladocopium goreaui
GCAAGGTCGAAAGATTCTGTTGCCTGCGTTGCCTGCGGCTGCTCGCAGAACTGGTGGCGGCGGCTGCTGCTGCTGATGCCGGTAAAACAGCTTCGAAAAAAGCAGCTCACGGCAGCAAAACACCATGGCTCGGAAGGACGAGCAAGGTCCAAAACCACGCGAAAAAACTCCCTAATGTGTCGTCTGGAAATCTAGAAAAACAGCATTTGTCGACAGATTCTGTTGCCTGCGGCTGCTCGCAGAACTGGTGGCGGCGGCTGCTGCTGCTGATGCCGGTAAAACAGCTTCGAAAAAAGCAGCTCCCGGCAGCAAAACACCATGGCTCGGAAGGACGAGCAAGATCCAAAACCACGCGAAAAAAAACTCCCTAACGTGTCGTCTGGAAATCTAGAAAAACAGCATTTGTCGACAGATTCTGTTGCCTGCGGCTGCTCGCAGAACTGGTGGCGGCGGCTGCTGCTGCTGATGCCGGTAAAACAGCTTCGAAAAAAGCAGCTCCCGGCAGCAAAACACCATCGCTCGGAAGGACGAGCAAGGTCCAGAACCACGCCAAAAAACTCCCTAACGTGTCGTCTGAAATCCTAGTCGCGGCACCACTTTTCTAGCTTTATTTCCCGGCGGCCCTCTAGAAAGGAGGATGGAACGCAGACATGCAACACATGCCACGCTGCGAAGGTGCAGCGTGCAGTCCGCAAGCGCGCAGCTGCTTCCAGTGCAGCTCGCCTCGAACCTCTCCGGAAAAGATTGCGCCACAGGCAAATTATCCAGGAGACATGGGAAGCAATGGCTCGGAAACGTAGTCGCACCACGATTCCTGTTGAAAAATGCGTTGAAAATACAGCAGGGCCCACTATCTCGCAGAGAAAGCCGGTCTATGAATATATATGTCCTCATTGTGAGACACAGGTCCGTAGTACTGTCACTGATGGACAAGTTGATGCGAAACAACAGCATTGTGGTGTCCGCTTCCGTGTTCGCGGTGGCACAGTGATTCAGAGCTTTTTCACACATCAGTGTCCAGCATGTTTAACGGAAGTGCAAAGCACGAAACGCTTTGGCCGCATACGGGTAGCGCACAAAAAACGAAACGGGAAAAGATGTGGAACAAAATGTTGGCAAGTAGTATGCTCCGGTACCAAAGACACGACTTGATCTAAGAAAATTGCAGCCTAACCCTGAAGCTTATGGACTATCGAGAGCACAGCAGAGGTGGCACATGGTTGTTGTTGTCGCTCCCCCTTGCATCGGCCGGGGTCAGCGAATTATTATTATTCTTTCCTGGCAGCTGTGTCATAAACTCTTTTTCCCTTACGCACTCCCCCTTGCGTCTGCCGGGGTCGGCGGATACCACTGTTTGTACAATGAGACATAGAACCTCGAGGATGCGGCCTCGAACGAACAAATCAGAGCGGGAAGGGCAACCCAAGGAGCCCCACGTACCTCGAGGAGACTCCGGGAAGGACCCCCCACCGGTAAAACAAAAACCCCGGAGTCAATGAATCGACGTACGTGACCGGTGGGAGGGGGACCCAACAGGGTCCCCCGGCAAAGGGTCATTGTTGTTGTTGTTGTTGTTGTTGTTGTTCTTGTTCTTGTTGTTGTTGTTGTTGTTCTTGTTCTTGTTCTTGTTCTTGTTGTTGTTGTTGTTGTTGTTGTCGTTGTTGTTGTTGTGGTTGTTGTGCTGCTGCTGCTGCTACTGCTGCTGCTGCTGTTTCTATCTACTGTAGCTGCAGTAGTATAGTAGTAGTCGCAATGTCTTATTCCCTGGCGCGCTCCCCCTTGCGTCTGCCGGGGTCGGCGGATATGATTATATGATTATATGATTATATGATTTATTATGATTTGTTATGATTTATTGAGTATTCGAATTTCAGAATCTCAGATACCTCTGCAAGGACACCGAGGGCCGAGGATTTGGAGCCAGGAGAGAGGCTCTTTCAGCAAGTCTATCGGCGAAGATCTCAGGGGCTCTGGACATCAGACATCTTAGTGCCAATCAGACGAAAGATCAATCGTGGAGACCCTCCAACACTGACTTGTTGAGGCCGAATATGCGGGTAGCAGACTTTCCAGAAGATGAGCAAACAGACCAGGAGGATCAGCGAAAAATGGTTTCTGTAGGATTTATAGATTCATTGGACATCATTAGACTCATTCTCCTGTTGCCATGCAACAGAAATTGCTCCTGCAAGCAGTGTTCCTCGGATACCTTTTCCTAGGTCGTTCTGGGGGTCTAGGGCCTCTATTTGAGAGTAATTAGATACGTTAGTTTCATTTGGGATTCAGGCTGCACTTTGATATCACAGGAGCCAGACAACTTCCCAAAGAAAAGAAGGTCGGCCCTAGAATGATGCCGATCGCCGATCGCTGATCGCCATGTGTCGTCACTTGACCGGTTTGGGACAGGCGGCATGAATGGCACTGAATCCTTCCTGCAGGGGCAAAGCAGAATGGTTGGCTGCCAACCAAGAACTGAAGAAAGATCCTGCATACGGAAAGAAGTGGGTACTGGACACCGCTTTCGCTTTCAAACTTTGAAACAAACTGACAGAACTGACAGACTGACCTGATACAATTAACAATATTTAGAGCTCAGTCGTCACTCGTTGTGTCCGGCACTGGTCCCTTGAGCGCCTTGAGGACCCGAGAAAGAGCGGCCCGAAGAAGAAGCGATGGGCCGTTGGAGAGGTGGTTGATGAAGTCCAGGACGTTCTTGCCAAACATGTCCAACGAAACCATGGCCTGCCAATGATATGCCAATGATATGCCAATGATACACATGGCCCACATGACATGCGGTATTTTGAGCAGATTTGATCCGGCTTTCATTTTGCATATTTTGTTTCACGTGATTTCAAAACGACAGGACATCGACAAGGATGCATCACGCTTGCGGACCATGTGCTGAACTCAACTTCTCTAATGCTGATGGTGTAGCTTACTCGGACTTAGCATGGATTTTCTGGGACAGTCTGAGACAAGCACAAGCTGTCCACTGTCCATAGCTGTCAGAGAGTCGCAACAAGCGTTGGAATCTCTATAGAGGTATAAAAGACCGCGCTTTGATTGGAAGGACGCACAGAAGGCCGCAGTGCACTCGTGCCATCTCGTGCCATCTCGTGCCAGTCTACCAATGTGAGGGATGCTATAGATGCCATGATGATGCCAGGGATGCCATGGCACATCATCGCGACGCCCAGGATGATCTTCGAACAGAAGCAATGTCCGGAAAGATGGCCGCCATTGGCAATGATGAGGTGAAAACAACTTTCCAGATGTTCTTTTATTTGACAGAAAAAATCAAAAAGCTACCGTGCATATGTGAATTTGGCTTTCGTTTACATCGGGAACCCACGGCCCCTATTTGGTTGGCCATTTGGAACAGAACCTTAGCGTTTTTGATGAATCGTGCACAATGGTTGCATATGGTTGCCAAGTCTCTTGTCACATCTTGTCACTGTTTCAGTCACCAGGTCTGGATCTCAAAATTTTTGTCCCACTCGGGAGTTTGCTCGCGGCGCAGAGTCAAGGAACTTGTGCTGCAAGGCTCCACACGACCACCATTCGGTGCATTTCGCTGAAAGTTTGTCGTGGTAAAGTGCTGAGATGATCTGAGATAATGGTTGGAAGCAAAGCACATAAAGCACGTGTGCAGGTCGAATTACCGTGAACGGTGATGTCATCCAGGAACGTGCTGTTGTGGTTTGCAGATAATTGTATGACATTGTATGACATCTTTGGAGAAGGATTCTTGAAGTAACAGAGGCGTCCGCCTGTGGCTGGGTCTAATGAAAACAGGATCCAGTCTTGAAGATTGACCCAAAGAAGGACACGGCCTTTTGCATCGCAGAGAGAAGCATTCAAAAACCGCTCAGCTCAGAAGTAATGAACCATGATAGCACGGTGCTCGCACGCTCACATGAGTTGGCAGGATACAGTTGCCGTTGACGGGAAGGCACGACTTGGCAGATGTTTCACACGGATCTTTCCCAGTCCCAGCTTCCCTTTCAGGTGCAGAACCTCCGAACCCTCGATGAATTGGTTTGGGTCATGCTCAACAAACCCAAGGCACCGACGGCTGTCCAAACCTGTCCAGTCCCAAAGGCATTTCAAAGGCGATGCAACATATCCGAAGCCGTTGGCAATTTTATATATTGCAGGGCTGTGGTTTTGCCATTTTTTGCCAGGATATACTGTCAACCTTGGAGGCGGGAGCGGGAAGGTGTCGGCTGTTCAACTTGAGAGATCTTGAGAGACTGGATACATGACTGGACCTTTGCCAAGAGGTTGCACATATTTGCACATTCTCTTTGATAATTTTGATACTCTACCAACATCTCACGATCTGTCCGGAGCCAGTTTGCTAGGATCCAGCTGGCCGCAAGACGGTCGCAGATTTGGTGCCCTTCGCACGTGCAAGACGTTTGGTGTCGCATGCCCAGTTGCTTTGTTTCAAAATTGTTTTCAACAGTTTCAAGATGTTTCAAGATGTTTCAAGTTTCAACAGATTGATGTTTGCTTTCAAAATCCGTGTCGCATCTTGTCCCCTTCAACTTCGGTGGACCGGAAAATCCAAGGCCAATTGGACGGTTGGAGAGAAATTCCACAGGTCCGCCACTCTCTTTCCCACACATTCCCACACCTTCCGAGTTGCTTTATGTGAAACTGCATGTGAAACAGCAGTGACATAGCATTCCACCTTTGCAGCATTCAGTCTTGCAGACATTCCATGCGCATCCCAGAGCGCTCTTTTGCCCAAAGAAAAAGGTGCCTCACTTCCCGCACGCCGATGCCGGGATTTTGATGGTAAGCGGAGCCCTGTTCACTCAGGGCCTCTGCTAGCTGGTGCCTAAGGTTCCAGCCCCTTGCGCTCGTTGTGCGACCTGCTGGCAGCCCTGCGGCACCAGCCTCCTACTACTGGTTGGAACTTCACCATTGAAGGTGTCTACAACCTCCCATGACTTCCTCTACTGCCTCCAAGATCATTTGCGATCGATACGGAGTTCCTCAGTATGCTGGCGAAGTGGAAGCTTTTGAAGAATATGTAGGGCGTGCCTGGGACTTGTACTTTGGAAGAGAAGGTCAGGAATCCCAGGTGTCCACTCCGATCCACCTTCGCTCAGGCCTTACAGGCCATGCATACGAGGCTGTCAGAAAGCTGGAGCACTCAAAGCTCCGAACTGCGACTGCTGAAGGAAAAGCCACTGAAGCGGGAATGAAGTTGTTGATTCAGACTCTCAAAGAGAGCATAGCAGCTGAGACGCCAGTGAAGATCAACGAGCTCTTCTTCACTGCCTTCTACAGCGCTGATGTCTGGAGAAAACCGCAAGAAAGCATGCAGCAGTATATCATCAGAAGGGAACAGGACTTTGCTCGTCTCAAGGAGTCCTCCCAAGAGACCACCGTCAGTGACAACCTGAGGTGCATGATGCTGCTGACTTTCAGCGGATTGGATCAACGTGAACAGCTAGGAGTTTTGGCTTCTGTTGGAAACGAGTACGACTTCAAGAAGGTCTCCCATGCGCTGAGGATCCAGTTTCCTCAGATCAGTGGCAAGCCAGTGTTTCGACGTGACTATCTAGGATGTGCACGTGGAGGTGGTCAACATGGCGCTATGAAATCGGCCCAGTGGAAGGTCGGTCAGGGCAGGTTCAAGCAACATGCCTTCCTGGCTGATGATCAGGCCGAAGATGATGAGCCTGAATATGATGGCGATGGATATTACGAAGATGATGACGCTGAGGCCGAGGACGATGAAGCAGATGACAGCTACCTCGCCTACAGCGACGACGATGGCCTTGATGCTTTGATTCAAGAATGTGGTGGATCGCTGGATGATCCGCATGTTGCGGAAGCCTTTGCAACTGTGGCTCAGTTCAGAGCCAAGAAGAAGGGTTCTGGGAAGAAGAAGCCACAGTCCAGTGGCAGCAGCCATAGCTATCCGTTCAAAGCTCATGGCGACATCCAGTTCGACACCAAGGCCAAGGAGAACCGGAAGAACGCCATCAAGTTTCTGAAGAGCATGTCAACCTGCACCTCTTGCAACCAACGAGGTCACTGGGTTGGAGATCAAGAATGCCCCAATTTCAAGCCGAAGGGGAAGGGAAAGGGTCAGAAACCGAAGAAGTCAGGATCTCCGAAGAAAGCCTCTCATGCCATGTTTGTTTTGCACGATAGTTTGGAATCTGCAGATGAGAACGAAGTTCGTTTTGCATCCTTTGGAAAGCTGCGACCTGTGCACTCCAACTCTGAGCCCAATGCAGCCCTTGTGATTGACGCAGCCCCTGGGTATGACATCCCTCCAAAGAATGCCAAAGTTTTCAAGCCCTCCGCAGTTCCAAAGAATGACATGGTTTTTGAGAATGCCAAAGCCCCTGACGCCACTGCAGTTCATGTGAATGCCCTGGTCCCTGACTCCAACGAGTACAAGGTTGATGGATCTCAGAACCAATGCACTGCGACAGAGAAGAAAGGCCCTGCTGTGCCTGATGGACCAAGACTTGCCGATGACAGCAAAAGTTTCACCGATACAAGTTTTCATGCGGAATGTTTCATGGTCTTGAAAGAGACCCAGCACTGCGAGCATCTGAGCTACTGCGGCGGAGATGAGAAGCAAATCCACCGTGGCGCGAATGGCCACACTCGCCATTTGACCTGCAAGCAATGTGACAAGACTGTGATTTGTGGCCGTCGCCGCGAAGCTATCCAAATGTGGTCATACCTCGTGCAGGTGGCTTTGTGCACGAAGTTTGGCAGCAAGCTCAGATCGACTTTGATTTACCGGATCTGCTCCAGCGGACTCACAAAGATGCTGGAGGACAAAGACAAGCAGAAGGCTCTTGGCCATGTTGCGTCCCCTGGCAGCCCTGGATGGAGTGTGATTCCATCTGAAGCTGACTCCAGTCAGTTAGGCCAACGTGGCTATCCAGATGTGCCACGACTTCCAGCTCGGAAGACAGCAACCATTGTGAGGTCGCCTGAGACCCAATGCTGGCTCTTTGGCGTGCTGCTCGCTCCAGGCGTCGACTTGCCGCCGTTTCCGGAGCTGAAGCCTGAGGATTTGGATGTTTTGCAGCCCTTGCCAGGTGACGACACTGTGATGCCTGAAGGACCATTTCGTGGCTACAAGTTTGTGGACATAGCCACCAACTTTGAGTCCGAGCCCTACTGCAAGCAAGTGATGCACATCGCACTCAACCTTGAGCCCATGTCACCACCTGTTTTTAGGCTTGCTTCGTACTTGTATGTTCGGTTGCAAATTGCCTGGCAAGCTGGTGTCAAGCTCAGTGGAACTGGTCAGGTCCTACCTGCTGGCAAACGTCCTTTCAGCCCTGAGGACATGTTGACAAGCCGGACCATCAAGGTTCCCCTGCAGCTGGATTACTATGATCCGAGCTCTCTCAAGGTTCATGAGTGCGAAGTGATGATGGTTGATGAAGACCTCAACTATGAGGCCTATGCCGTGCAGCCTGCAGACCCACCTGGTCTTGCCATACTGGACTCTGGGTGCAACCGCACCATGCACGGCGAAGAATGGGCCAAAGCCTATGAAGAGAAGCTCGCTGAACTTGGACTTCAACCTTCAATCCGAAACAAGACCCAGCTGTTCAAGGGGATTGGAGGATATGCTGAGTCCAAGGTCGTCAAGGCCTACCCTGTTGGACTTGGTGGAGTCAATGGCGAGCTCCACTCAGCAGAAACACCAGGAAAAACACCAATGCTGATTTCACGTCCTTTCATGCAAGCCCTCGGCACAATCATCAACCTTGGCGAGGGGACAGTTTCTTTTTCCAAGCTCAACATCAGAGATCTTCCCTTGAAGAGAACCAGCCGTGGCCATTTAGCCATCTCTCTTTTGGACTTTGATTTGAACACCATGTCAGTTTTTGACGAGCTGGTCAAAGGATATGATGAGTTTGATGTCAATGCGGCAGAAACTGAGGCCTTGGACTTGGCGCCTGGATTTGAGCCGGCCTCTGAGGCTATTGGATTTCCTGCTCTTGGACTTGAGCAAGCCTCCGAGACCTTGGATTTGGCTCCTGGACTTGAGCCGGTCTCGCCGTCAAGTGATGCCCTCAGCCACGACGATGGATTTGATCCGGACACCAGGCGCGAGTCACAAGATGCCTGGGATGTCGTTTTTGGCATCGATGAAGCTGAGTTAGAAAGGGTCATGAATCAGCATCATGAAGGTTTTCACTGTGAGAGCACAGATGCTTTTCTGGAAGAGGTTGAAAAGGGTTTCTTTTCAGTTCGAAAGCCCAGCAGCCGAAAAGCCAAAAAGATTGCTGCGATGGACACCGCACTTTGCGGGATGGATGCTTTGGTTTCCAATCAGCTCAGGATGCAGCAAGCCTCAAAGGCTGCCAGAAAGCCTCCAACCGGAAAAACATGGCTCAAACAAGTTTTTGCTGGACAGATGGGTTTGACCATTTTGGCAGTTTTCCATGGTATGGTTTTTGGTATCCCTCGCGACATCTCCTTGGACGGCTGGGACGCTTTGACTCCTGCTGGAAGGCGTCAGCTTCACCAAGACTTCCAACAGGAAGATCCCTTTTGCACTGTGCTGACGCAACCGTGCGGTCCATGGGGGAATTGGTCGAGGTTCAACATCTCCAAGGGTGGCAGCGCTTCTGTCACCGTCCTTCAACTGCGAGAAGATGGTCGTCCCTTGCTGAAAGTTGTTAACAAGACCATCAAGGATAGACTCCGTGCCAACAGGCACATCTTCATGGAACAACCTCTGGGGTCACAAGTCCTTGATGAACCTGAAATGGCAGATGTTAGAAAGTTGGTTGAGGACGGCACTTTGCTGTTCATCGTGGTTGACGGCTGCATGGTTGGCTACAAAGATTCCGTCACCGGACTGCCCAACAAGAAGCCTTCCTTTTACATCACATCAATGTTGTGTGCTGAGAGCGTTTTTGCAACATGCCGATGTGATCATAGCCATGAACATCAACCACTTGAGGGCAACAATGAGTTTGGCCCCAGAACCACTCAAGCTGCAGCATGGCCTTTCGAGCTCAATCAGATGGTTTTGGATTGCATCATACAACAAGCCGCCATTGAGGAGCACCTCGCTGATGAGATCTATGCTGGTGATGCTCAGCGCCGTCCTGCGAGCGGTCTCTCTGGGAGATCTCCCAAGCGCCGCAGACAGGGTCGAATGGCAACGATCTCAAGTCCAGCTCCGCCAGTTTATGTGCGACCACAAGGAGCTGAAGCACCTCAACCAGTTGGCGAACTTGGTGATCTACCTCCAGATGATGACTCATCTTTTCGAGCTCAACAAGCTGCAGCACTGGACCCAATCCTCAACCAGACAGAAGCTGATCGCCGACATCAATGGCTTCAAGTGGATCCTGAGATTCGCAAGTTGCTCAGGACCTTGCATGTCAATTTTGGACATCCAACCTCAACAACAATGCAGAGAATCCTGCGACGTCAGGGGGCAAAGCCGGAAGTCGTCCGAGCCGCTGGACTTATGGCCTGTGACGCTTGTGGTGAATCGATCCGGCAGAAACGTCCCAAGCCTGTGAGAATGCCATCGGCCTATGTGTTCAACCAGCACATCCTTGCCGACACCTTCTATGCCAAGAACAGCCAAGGCAAAAGTTTAGCCTTCCTCAACATCCTTTGCGATGCAACTGGGTTTCAAGTGGTTTCTTGCCTTGGAGAACTGACTGGGACGCCATCATCTGGCATTGTGCTCCGTCACTTTTTGACTTCATGGTCATCTTGGGCTGGACTTCCCCATTCTCTCCAAGTTGACCGTGGCAAGGAGTACATGGCTCAGTTCTCAGACTACCTGAAGCAGTATGGTGTCGAGCAGCAAGTGATTCCTCTTGAATCACCTTGGCAGAATGGAAAGTGCGAACGTGCTGGTGGCCTTTGGAAAGAAGTCTGGGCCAAGACTGTTGTTGATGTTGATGTTTCAACACTTGCAGATGCAATCACTGCTGCGTCAATTGTGACGCAAACCAGAAATGCCTTTCCACGCACCAATGGGTACTCGCCCAACCAGTGGGTACTTGGCCATCCTGAGACCCGCCTTCCAGGCAGCCTTCTCAGTTCAGATGAGAGCCAACAACTTGAAGTTCTCGAAGCAGCTGAAAACCCCCACAGTGAAATGGCAAAGACTTTGGCCGTTCGTGAAGCTGCTCGAGTGGCTCAAATTCGTTTGGATTCAGATAGCCGTGTGAGGCGAGCACTGTTGAGAAAGAGTACACCAACACGTGGACCTTTTCCCATTGGATCCTACGTGTACTTTTACAGGCGCCAGCCTCAGCAACGGCAACAAGATGGCCGACCTTACAACTGGTATGGACCTGCGAGAGTCATTGGACTTGAACTTCGCAATCCACGCCGCACTGAAGACGGCGATCCAGCCACTGATGGCTCAGCCCCAAGCAGCTATTGGCTCCGCTATGGCCCCAGCGTGATTTTGGCCTCTGGTGAACAATTGAGGTTTGCAAGTGAAGATGAGCTTTTGGCAGCTCACTATGTGCCCCACTATGCCGTGGAGCAGGGAAGCGACCGTGGAGCCCGCAACTATGTTGACATCCGCAACCAGCTTCAGCAACCAATGCTTCAGCTGCAGGGGGGTGGTGTCAACGCCGATTTTTGGCGAACTTTTCCAGATGGACGAGTTGTTCGGGTCCACAACGTTCCCAGAAAAGCACTTTATGTTCCTGATGCTTGCCCAGTACCACTTGACCAACTCCAAGATGAACGAGTGACTGAGGCCATTTATGAGGCTGAGATGCGTGATCACGTCCTCACGGACACCATCACCGACAACTGGCGTCAAGACCTTGGACGCGAACTTGTGGCCAAATGGGTTGGCGAAACAATTTTCAGGACAACACCAACTACGACCTTGGCAAGTTCCTCAGCCCGGCCTGCATCAGGACAATTTGTGTCCCAACCTGCAATGCCTGCGATTCCTGAAGAACGACCAACAGTTTTTGATGATCCGCCTCCAGATGCAGAGCAAGAGATAAGGACGGGCGATGTGCCTTTGCAACAACAGCAGCAGCAGCAAAGCCATGCTGGCCATATGAGACAGGTGACCGAGCAAGAACCTGATCCTGGTCCGCAGACCCCGAGGGATCAACAACTTCCTCAACAACCTGCTCCTGTTGCTCCCTTCATTGCTCAGCTTCACCAAGCGATGCGGAATCCACAACGACTTGATGGGCATCCTGGCGGAAGCTATGGACTACCTCGAACAGCACCAGAACCAAGCTATGGTCCTCAAGGTGGAGGTGCCAGAGTTTTCACTGGGCCTTATCTTGGAGAAGCTGTCCAAGAGAATGATTGGCCTGCTGGATGCGAAGATCTATCTGACCGACTTGCTCATCGACGTCTGGCTGATGCGTCAGAGCACACTGACGATTCCATGTCTGATGACTCCACATGCTACGAGGAGAATCCCAAGCTTGAAGCGTTCCTGACTGGCAAGGCAGTTCGGTCCGAGATCGACCTCAACTACCTTTCAGTAGAAGACCGTGCCAAGTTTGACCAGTCCATGGAGAAGGAGTGGAACTCTTTCAAGAAGTTTAGCGCTGTGGAGATCCTCTCAGAAAGCCAGATCGCAGCTCTTCCTCAAGACGCTGAGATTGTGAACACGCGATGGGTTCACACTGACAAGAACCAGAAGCCGCGCTTGATGGCTGGTGCAATGCGGCGACGCACTGGGAAGTCTGAAGCTCAGATCAAGAAGGAGTACCCCTTCGAAGCCAAATCCAGAATGGTTGTCATTGGCTGCCAGGAGAAGGACACTGGCATCAGATCTGACTCTCCCACTGCATCACTCCTGGCCTTCAATTTTGTGACTTGTTTGTCAGTTAATCCCTTCCTCCTAATACTAAACGTCCCCCTAATACTAAAAACAGGCATCCATCTCCAATTTCCGAAAATTTCAGTTTGGCCAATTTGACTTTTAATTGATCCCCTTTAAAAAACAATTTAAAAATCAACCTACCATTTGTGGGTTCTCCCCCCTAATACTAAAAACTAGTTCACCCCGGGGTGTTTAGTATTAGGGGGGCCTAGTCCCAATCCCTCACTCCAAGCTGCCTGGCTACTCTAGCAATTAGGGGTAAGCTTCGAACTGCCATTTTTGGCAATATTTTAATTGCGTTATATAAGGAAATTTAATTGATTTTGAGATCGGAAAAAATAGTTTTTAGTATTAAGGGTTTTAATTTAGTATTAGGGGTAAGCTTCGAACTGCCATTTTTGGCAATATTTTAATTGCGTTATATAAGGAAATTTAATTGATTTTGAGATCGTAAAAAATAGTTTTTAGTATTAAGGGTTTTAATTTAGTATTAGGGGTAAGCTTCGAACTGCCATTTTTGGCAATATTTTAATTGCGTTATATAAGGAAATTTAATTGATTTTGAGATCGGAAAAAATAGTTTTTATATTAAGGGTTTTAATTTAGTATTAGGGGTAAGCTTCGAACTGCCATTTTTGGCAATATTTTAATTGCGTTATATAAGGAAATTTAATTGATTTTGAGATCGGAAAAAATAGTTTTTAGTATTAAGGGTTTTAATTTAGTATTAGGGGTAAGCTTCGAACTGCCATTTTTGGCAATATTTTAATTGCGTTATATAAGGAAATTTAATTGATTTTGAGATCGGAAAAAATAGTTTTTAGTATTAAGGGTTTTAATTTAGTATTAGGGGTAAGCTTCGAACTGCCATTTTTGGCAATATTTTGGTTCCCTAATAATAAATACCCCCCTAATACTAAAAACTACTTGCCGTGTTTTGTATTAGGGGGGGGGGTTTAGTATTAGGAGGAAGGGATTATTTTTCAGTGGATTTTGGAAGCGTATGATGCGAGCACAGCATATCTCCAATCTCAAGGAATAGCACGTCTCCTGCTTCTCCGTCCTCCTCGACCACCACCTCCTGGAGTTTCCCCACATGACTTGCTGCGTGCGAAAGGCAGCATTTACGGCACGCGAGATGCTGGCCGTAGCTGGTGGAAGAAACTTTTCAAAGCTCTCCAGCGACTTGGCTGGGTGATGTCAAAATTGGAAGCTGCATTGTTTTACCTTTTTGACTCTGAAGTTTTGGTCGGTGCGCTCGTAGCCCACGTGGATGACCTTTATTCCACTGGCACCGGAACGAAGTATGAAGAGTCCCTGAAAGTTTTGGAGAAAGAGATTTATTTGAAGAGGAAAGTTGGTGATTTTCGTTTTTGTGGAAAGAATGTGAAACAAAACCAAGATGGATCTGTTTCTTTGGACCAGATCGACGCAATTGAGAGTTTGGAATATATGGTTTTGCAGAAGAACAGGCGCGTCATGCCGAATGCGCCGTTGAATGAGGATGAGAAGTCAGCCTTCAGAGGGCTGATTGGTTCACTTGGATGGATTGCCCGTCAGACCAGACCTGACGTGCTTGTGAACGTTTCCCTGGCATCCCAAACAATGGGAAATCCGACGATCAAGGATGTCGTGGAGCTTAATAAGGTTGTCAAGGTTCTAAAGGAGAGCTATGACTTCAAGTGGAACTTTGTCCCAAGCTCCAACCTCACTCTGGAGAATGCCGTGGTGTTTTGCATGGCTGACAGCAGTTTCGCAAACACGACCAAGCTGCGAAGCCAATGTGGCTATGTGGTTGGTCTGACCACTGCCGACTTCACCTCCGGCTATGACACGCCGGTGATGATACTGGAGGCTTACAGCGGAAGCATCAAGCGTGTTTGTCGCAGCACTTTGGCTGCAGAAACAAACGGGTTCCTCACCGCGACCGAGGCCGCCGACTATGTGAGGATGCTCTTGCTGGAAGTGAAGCATCCAGGCGTTTCCATGGTTGACTTGGATAGGTTTTACCTGAAGGGCCTGCTGATCGCGTTCACGGACGCGAAGTCTTTGGAAGCCACCTTGAACAAGGACGCTGGCCAGCCTGCTGATAAGCGAGTGAAAATACTTGTCAGCCAGGTGAAAGAGTTTCTTGGCGGCGACAGCTATGAAGATGATGGTTCAGTACGCTGCCATTGGTGTGACACATCGCAGATGCTAGCCGACGTTTTGACGAAAGCTGGATGTGAAAGAGAACCTCTTTTGGATGCGATGACCACTGGAAAATGGCGCCTGAAACCAAGCGCCGAAGCCGAAGAAACCAAACAGAAGATCCGAGATGGAAGGAGACGCAGAAAAGCTGAAAAGCAAAACGCTGCTGCAGGTGAGGACGGGTGTGAAACTGCATGTGAAACAGCAGTGACATAGCATTCCACCTTTGCAGCATTCAGTCTTGCAGACATTCCATGCGCATCCCAGAGCGCTCTTTTGCCCAAAGAAAAAGGTGCCTCACTTCCCGCACGCCGCTGCCGGGATTTTGACTTTATCTTGTTGCATCAATGCAATATATAAATATAAATGCATATAATGCATCTTCCATGGTTCTGCACAGACGGAAGGTGTTAGGTTTCCTTCGACTGAAATCAAATCAACTTCCAGACTTGGTCCGAGCCAAGACTTTGTTTGGGCTGTGCTCCTCGAAGTCAAACCGAGGCATCATCCTTTTGACCAACGACTACGAATGGCACACGGTCTTGGCGCGGTCTCGTTCACAACTTGTGTGCCAACTTTGTTGACGCCTTGTACATGTTTTGAATATTGTTGGAATCATCCATTCCACACTGATTCCATTCGTTTCCATTCCATACATTTTGGATGCGGGATGCACTAGCTAAATTAAACCAGGTGGACACTGAGTTAGGTTTAATTTTTCCCCACCTGCCAGGTGAGGGTTGTTAGATTTTATGTCAGTTGCCTCCTCCTGCTCCTCCTCCTGCTCCTCCTCCTGCTCCTCCTCCTCCTCCTCTCCTCCTCCTCCTCGTCGTCCTCGTCGTCCTCGTCGTCCTCGTCCTCCTGCTCAACTGCGACTCGCGATCCACAGTGTTCGCTGTCGGACCTCAACCACGACCATCCACGCCCAGTGTTCCCTGCCGGACCTTAACCACGACCATCCACGCCCAGTGTTCCCTGCCGGACCTCAACCACGACCATCCACGCCCAGTGTTCCCTGCCGGACCTCAACCACGACCATCCACGCCCAGTGTTCCCTGCCGGACCTCAATCACGACCATACACGCCCAGTGTTCCCTGCCGGACCTCAACCACGACCATCCGCGCCCAGTGTTCCCTGCCGGACCTCAACTGCGACCATCCGCGCCAAGTGTTCCCTGCCGGACCTCATGTAGGAATGTCAGATAGACTGCCAGATAGAATGCCAGATAGAATGTCAGATAGGATGCCAGATAGAATGCCAGATAGAATGCCAGAAAGAATGCCAGAAAGAATGCCAGATAGAATGCCAGAAAGAATGTCAGATAGGATGCCAGATAGAATGCCAGATAGAATGCCAGAAAGAATGCCAGAAAGAATGCCAGATAGACTGCCAGATAGAATGTCAGATAGAATGTCAGATATCATGCCAGATAGAATGCCAACATATATGCCAGAATATATGTCAGATAGAATGCCAAAATATATGTCAGATATAATGCCAGATAGAATGCCAGAATATATGCCAGAATATATGTCAGATAGAATGCCAGAATATATGTCATATATAATGCCAGATAGAATGCCAACATATATGCCAGAATATATGTCAGATAGAATGCCAAAATATATGTCAGATATAATGCCAGATAGAATGCCAGAATATATGCCAGAATATATGTCAGATAGAATGCCAGAATATATGTCAGAATAACTGACAGGTAGAATGCCAGAATATATGTCAGATGAAATGTCAGAAAATATGTCAGATAGAATGCCAGATAGACTGCCAGATAGAATGCCAGGTGGAATGTCAGGATATATGCCAGATAGAATGCCAGAATATATGCCAGAATATATGTCAGATAGGATGTCAGAATATACTAAATATATGTCCAAATATACGTCCTGACATGTCATGGTGGGGATCACACGAAGTAGAGTAATTTTGGTTTAATTTAAAAAATCTTACGAAAACAGGGGGTCCACCCACCTCCTTAAGATCCTGAAGAAAGTTGAGTTGGTTTAATTTTGAGATGTGACCCACCCCGTGGTTTAATTTCAGCTGTTTTAGCTCATTGTGCTGCCTCGTGTTCCGCCTCGGGATACTGCAGCCATGGTTCCTGACACGTGTCCTAGCACAGCTCCGTGAAGACGATCCGGCGTGGACAGCAAGGTTCTTGCACAGTTGGGAACAGCATTGCTGCAGCCCAAATGCTCCATCTCAAGCAGAGCAAGTCCATGGGAAAGGCGCTGCGGGACCATGGTAAACTGTTTCTATCTGTTTCGGGCCCCTTGCGTAATCCCAGATCAGGTCAGAATAATTAATCTCTCTCTCCACCATGATCAACTTGCACTCCAATGAGATTCCATCAGGTTCCTTCCCTTGTGATGACCAAAGATGAAAATTCAAGAAAAAACAATGAATCATGATAACACCAAAGATATCCCAATACATGAATCTTTATGAACGCCAAGAACATGTGGACTTATCCACCCCTTGTTTAATTATTCTGGTGACCATCAATGCCATGGATATTGTATGATATTATGGTGTTGGGGGTGCCCCAATGGAAGAACTGATCCTGAATGCCCAGTACATGTGGACTCACCCACCCCTTGTTTAATTATTCTGGTGACCATAAATCCCATGAATATTATGGTGCCAAAGGTGTCCTGATGAATGAATGTTCAGTACGTATGGACTCACCCACCCCTTGATTAATTATTCTGACCTGATCTGGGATTACGCAAGGGGCCCGAAACAGATAGAAACAGTTTACCATGGTCCCGCAGCGCCTTTCCCATGGACTTGCTCTGCTTGAGATGGAGCATTTGGGCTGCAGCAATGCTGTTCCCAACTGTGCAAGAACCTTGCTGTCCACGCCGGATCGTCTTCACGGAGCTGTGCTAGGACACGTGTCAGGAACCATGGCTGCAGTATCCCGAGGCGGAACACGAGGCAGCACAATGAGCTAAAACAGCTGAAATTAAACCATGGGGTTTAATTTTGAGAAAGTTCAGTTGGTTCACGCACCTGGGGGGAAAAATGGTGGGCGCAACTGTTTTTACACCAAGTCTCACTGACATGTGTAGAACCAGGTGGTTTAATATTTGGTCTCGGCAAAACAAAATCAACCCAATGATCCTGTAAAATTAAACCAGGTACTGCCGAGTAGCTTGTTTAATTTTTAGCTGGGGGATGCTAGGTGGGACCTTAACTGGATTTTTCTGGATTAATTTCTTATGTTAAAAATAAACGGAGGTTATGTTTGACTGAAAAAAATTGGAAAAAACCATACTGCAGGGGACCCCGTTTAATTAAAGAAATTAAACCAGGGTCCCACCCCCCCCACCAATTACCGCTACCCGCATCATTTTGGATTTGATTTTTGGAGACCCCATCATACCCCATCTGCATGCTTGCCGCGAGGCGCATCCGCGCTACGAGATGCCAAAGCGCTACCGTGCCAGGATCCTTGGTGGTACACATGACACGTGACAGAAATCTCCATGGCAGGCATGGCATCGACATAACATGACATAACCGGTTGAAGCTTGGAGATGCAGAATGAGCTAGTCTGTTCCAGAGGTGACAGTCTACAACGGAGCACCGGACAGCCAGCGGATGCAGGACCAAGGGGATTGGAGAGTTCGGATTCGGATGATTCGGATACTTCATGGAGTTGGAGCATGTTGAACCGTGTTGAACCGTGTTGAATTGATGAGTGGGCGATGCCGCGATGCCCCAACCTTGGCATCGAAATTCAGACAGTGAAAGGACATCATCAAACAAGATTGGCCAGAGAACCGAGACGCAAACCGGCAAACGCATTGACACTGGCAATGTCTGCCTAAAAGTTGTCAGTAGGCTCCAGAGGACCAAACAATACTGTAGTTCCTCTCGATACTTCAAGCAGCAACAAAGAATTGTTGTCAAACAACGCATAGGTTTGGCGGCATCCCAACAAAGAACATTTATCCAGTGGACGGAAGACTGTTCTGATAGGTCTTGCCAGGCATGCCAGCCAGTTCCAGCACTTTGCCGCTTATCATTTTTCAGCCATCACCTTTGAAAAAAAACTCAACAGATTTAGTGTATTGATGCACCCCATTGTTTGACCCCCCAACGGGGAGTCCAAAACTGTGCTGACTGGCAACTACCGCAAAGCATGCCAACCCAGCACCATCCCACGACGCTTGCCATTTAATTCTTCTCAAGACTGCAACAAAACAACCGATACTTACAAAAGCGCTCCAACCGACTCCGCTTGCCATTGTGGAGCTGCTACCTCAAACGCTTATTCTCATCTCACGCTCCTACCAGAGCATTGCACCGCTCCCACGTCACTGGCACCGGCTTAGCAGCAGCATGCTTGGTCTTTTGATGTCGTGTTCCAGGCACTGCAAACTGGATTACATTTGCCTGATGAAGGGCGGCCATGTCTTCCCCTGGAAGAGCTGGAAGTGCCCTGGGCGATGGAAAGCTGGTTGGCCAGAAACAATACCTGCACTGGACCTGCATGTCTTTGTTTGAGCCTATTCGAGCCTACTTCCAATTGAACTGAATTCATGCAAACTGCAAGCTGATTCAATTGATTGATATTGATTACCTTTAAATTTTAAATCTTCGAATTGTAAATATATTTAAATGCTGGAATACCATGGATGGAAGGTATTCAAAGTGGTCGAGTTTTTACATGGCTCTGAGCTTTGAATATGGGCTTCTGCTTCAAATCCATTCGTTTCCCTACATTTGGGCAACTTTGAGGACTTTGGGGATTTGGGGTGCATGCCAATTCTTTTCTTTTTTTGGGGGGATACATGCGGTATGTTGCAGCATTGTTACTGATCCTCGTGATCAATACAAACTGCAATGTCACAAGCCCCATCAGATTCTGCAAAAATCCTTAGGTATTGCAGAATGATCGACGACTCGGCATGGCAACCTTGGGCTTTGTCATGAAGGAAGGAAAGTGCGCTGAGCATTGAGCATGTGTAATTTTCCTGTGTGCACGTGTGTATTGTTGAACACATGGATCGAACTGGGTGCATAATGTTTGCATATTTTTGCATGTTTTGGCTTTCAACATGTTTCTAGTCTAGCGTGATGTGTGGCATTATATGGCATTATATGGCATTATATGGCATTATATGGCATTATATGGCATTATATGGCATTATATGGCATTATATGGCCATGTTGCCAAACTTTCAGGGCTTGCAGTGCGGAATGTCTGAGGTACAGGCAGATCCTCAGGATGTTTGAGTTCATTGGGCATCCCATCCGAGTGGTGTCCTCAATGATCTCAATGCCCTGTGCTGGAGACGGCTCGAAGAGTGTGCTGGAGACGAGTCAGACGAGTCAGACGAGTTAGACGAGTCAGACGAGTTGCCTGAGGCAGTCAAGCGCACCCAGCTGGCAGCTCAGGGATTTGCTCATTGGTAGCCTGGTAGCCTGGTAGCCTATTGGTACTCTACGGTAGCTCATGGGATTTCACTGGGCACAGAGGACTTCAACATCTTCAACTTCAACTTCAACATGTTGTAATCGGTGTGGAAGGAATCCAACGAACCTCAGGATTGGATTGGTGAGACTTGACAAAGAGCTCAAGGCGTCTAGCACGATGTTTCTTAAGTCCAAAATCAAGTTGCAATCCAGAATCCAGGTGCTGCCATGTCTTGTCACGTTTTAGGCTGCAAAGCAGTGCTGTGCTGTCTGGGACTTTTGTGCTGTTTGTGCCACAACTTACCGAGTGCACAGGCCGGGGAGTACAGAATGCTGACTCCCAAAGAAATCCGCAGGCACGAGCAGTTCCAGTTCTGCATTTTTTTGCAAATTAATCACTTGGATTTGAAATCATAGACATAATATAATATATCATAATATAATATGACATAATTGCATAGACCATAGACTATGACCATAGATTTGAGTGGACATCATGTCGCATTCTCAGCTGAAGATCCTGCAATTTAGCCCATTTTTTCACACTTTGTCACCATTACGGCAAGGAGTGGAAAGCTGCTGCTTTCTGCTGCTGTTGCATCATGGCAGGCTGAAGGGCTCAACGATCTTAAAGAAGCCATTGGGTGATCCGATTGCAAGGTGCCATGCCCAAGCTGGAGTTGACTAAGTGGTACATTTCCCGGTGAGCAGCGAAATCCAGTGATCACACCAGGTCCATTCAATTCAGAACAGTTGAGTAAGCAGAAATCGGATCAAAGATGCCTGACTATGTACATCTACAGTAATTAGAGTGATAGGGCCTAATTGTTTGCAGCTCAAGCAGAAAGGGACTGTTTGAAGTGTGCAATGCTGGTCTGAGGGCCAAGAAGACCGAGAACGTTTTCAGCGGCCAGGGCCAGAGTTGCAACCGTTGCAACCTTTTGAAGCTCTTGATGACTCCTCCAAGAGCTGGTTATTAAATAGCGATGCTTTTCGTCAGCGTGTGCATGTGTCAAGGATGAAGGAAGGGCGAATCATGAATCGTTTTGGAAGTTGCTGTGGTGAGTATTGTGTGAGCAATGACCATGATGGCCGATTATTCATTGTCAGTGGATTCACTGCCGGTTGAAAGACTGTGGCAACTTGACCCATCCTTTTTCTCACCTCCCGTCCTTCCAACGAAAGGCTCAGAGGATGACATTGAATTTGACGAGCTAGACAGACCACAATCCAGGACGACATCTATTAAAGCTACGGCAGGGCCTGAAAACATTCTGGATTTATATGAAAAGGGAAAGCGAGGATATAGTCAGACATGCAAAAGTTGAAACATTTGGGAGTTTCCGGGTTAGATAGCTTTCCATTTTGGATTTCAGATTTGCGGACATGATTTGTCAGATTGCAGGACTGGCAAGCTGCCTCATGGCCGAAGAAGAGAGGCTCTTGGGCCGACCGTTGCTCCTTGCGTTGCAGATTGGACCCTTGGTTGGTAGAAGGATGGACAGGAAAACTGCCGATAGATTCCCCACGATTTTGATAATTTATGATATAATTGTAATCATTATATAGCTCCTGTGCCTGGGTCATGTAACATGTCGTGTAGTTCTGCACTGAGATGCCCCTGTCCGCACTGGCAGGGAGACGGAACGCCACGTGGATCTCGTAGAGGATTGAAGGCCTTGAAGGCGGAAGAGGAAGAACCACAGGAAGCCTCCTTGCAGGCCAAGAAAGACTTGCAGTGATACCATACATGGTAGGTAAGACATGATGATAATAGTGATGATACCTGGCACTTGTCATAAATATGTATATATATATGTGATTTATAATCAATGCTAATATAAGTATGTATGATGCACTATATGTATATTACACAATGTAATCAGTTATGTTGCATTTGCATATACATATACATATACATATACGTATATATATATATAATAATAATAATAATAATGGAGGTTATATATAGTTATACATATTGTACAAGCCAAGTACAAGCGTGTCACGAGTGTTTTGATGCCTGTTGAAGACAAACTGGAACAAGCTACAGAAACAGCTGTGCTTTACGGTCTTGAATTTTGTCATAGTGCGGCTTCTTGAGACCTTACCCATATGTCATTTGTTCAATCTTTTGGCAACGTTCACATTTCTTCTTGTATGAACTGTTGAGTGTTGCTGAACGGAGCACATGGCAGGGTTTGCGGGCTTTAGAAGACTCTGCATATAGAGAAGGAGGCGCCAGTGTGCCGACCTTAGCAGGAAGTTTGTGAGTTTTTGCACTCTCAAACACAGCATGGGGCTACATAGCCCTTGTTCGCGTCGTGCCTGAAATCAAATCTTACATTATGGAATCAGAGAGCATCAGCATTTTTCCAAAGGATGTACCTCGCTCAACACATTCAAAACCCTTTCCACTGATTCCACTGATTCCACTGATTGTAATATTGAAGTCCAAACTAAGGGTCCAGAGCAAGATGACTGGGAGACGAGTTGGGTTGTGACCTCGGTAGCAGTCTCTGCCAATTTGTCTTGTGATTTCATGTGATTTCTGCATTTTTGGAACGAGAAGCCAGCGGTTTTTCACACATTCTTCATATCCAAAACCACCCGGTGGCCATCCCAGATCCAACAGCTGGATGAAATGAGCAAGAGAACTAGATGAGCGTGGCGACGGGCGAGGGAACCGAGGCCAGATCAGATCAGAACTAGATGAAACGAATGAAACGATCAATTCAGATCAGATGCTCAGCGATGCTCAGCTTGTCATTGAGTGCTGCCCTGCCTTGCTGCCTCGTTTCCTTTGTCAGGCTGCCAGGCTGCTTCACCACGGGCTTCCGTTGACTCTGTACTTAGGCGTTTCACCAGATGCGTCAGAACTGTACGCGCCAAGAATAGTGCCAGGGCAGAGGGGGCTCAGCCAGATAGCCAAGCAGAGAACGAGCCAGGTTCTAGCCGAAACAGCTTGCGCGCGATACGGTTGATACCTTGGTACTGGTACTTCACTTTTACAAGAGTCTTGTGCTCTCCACCTACCATGTGATTACGTGTCATTACTTTACTGCTCAAGCCGATAATGATTCCAATGATTCCAATCAGAACCTACCGAAACGTCAAGTGCGTTTGTGTGTGCGGTTGTGTTTATGTGATGTTTGTCGGCTCAGTAGTGACACTCCAAACCACAGTCCATCACTAGGTCCAGACTGGCTGGAAGGACTAGTTCAATTTATCAGCCAACAATCATGTAGGTCGGTCCGTCCATGTCCGTTCACTATTCACTGGATTTACTATGATTGATGTATGATCTGGTCGCATGTCTGGCAAGCACGTGTTTGATTTCTTGCGAGTGTTTTCCAGAAAGCCAAAAATCCTTTGCGGAAGCACCGCACATCATGGATCGTGGTGGATCTTCATGTTTTTTTTGTTTTTAGTTAGTGTCCTGGGTCATCTAGGCTTCATGTCTTCTGAATGCGATGGCGAAAAGCTTAAGCAGCTTGACTTTCAAACAGCTGGTGCATCCGGACTTGGTCCGTGGCTTACAAAGTTTAGGCATTTCGGCACCCAACAGCATCCAGGCCAAGGCCATTCCTTTGGGACTCAGTGGGCGTGATGTGTTGGTTTGTGCGCAAACGGGTTCAGGGAAAACCTTTACTTTTCTGTTGCCCATTCTGCAGAGGCTTCTGACTGAGACTGAGTCGACAACTGCAGTAATTGTTGCACCAACTGACCAGCTGGCCCACCAAGTAGCTGCAGTGGCTCAGCATCTTGTTTCAAGCTGCCAGAAGCGATACAAGAAGAATGGACGGCCCATTGAGCTTTACTCGAAAGACTTTGAGGGCCCAGTAGACGCAATTGGCGGGCGTCATTTGTTTGTGGGAACTCCAACATTTGTTTCCAAGCATATGCCCTCCAAGATTCACATGTTGGCCATTGACGAAGCAGATCTCCTGCTGTGTGAGAGCCAGGTGCATGAGTCTTATCTGGACTTGGCCAATCAAAGGTGCGCGGCGGAGGAACTTCTGCGAGCTGCCAGGTCTATGGACTCGCAGTTGTTCTTAGCGATGGCTCACCTGACGGATCAGCGAGAAGAGGAGCTGTTGGCACGATTTCCGAGCATGCAGCAGGTCGGCCACACGGGAGTCCTGGTTCCGACCTTGAGGCAATGCTTTCATTACTTTAAAGGTGATGAGGATGCGAAAACAGCAAAACTCCTGTGGATCTTAGCGGAAGCTGAGAAGGAGGAGCTGGAGTGTGTCAATGGTGCAACTTTGATTTTTGCAGCATCTCCCGCTAAGGTTGAGCATCTTCAAGTCCTCCTTGCAAGTGAAAAACCTGGATTCAAAATTCTGAGTTTACATGAGAATTCGAAAAGTGTTCAAGAGGTGTCAGAATGTTTTCGCAGTGGCACTGCACAAGTCCTCGTTGCCACAGATATGTCTGTGCGCGGGCTGGATTTTCCACTCGTCCGTCATGTGATTTTGTACGACCTCCCTGTAGATGCAACTGCGTTTGTCCACTGTGCAGGCCGCACGGCTCGTTCAGGAAATACCGGGCTGGTGACGTGCATTGTTGAAGCTGGAGATGCACGACAGGGTCATTTTGATGGCAAAGCCATACACTCCTTGACAGATGGGCCTCAATTATCATTTGGCTACAAAATATCAATTTCAAAAATAAAATTATATTAAAAATACAGGTATCCAAAAACAAATGAACCTAATTAATTCCCCATACTCCCCAATTTCCTAAATATATTATATATATATTTATAAATTAAAAATTATAAGCTGAAACCACATACAAATTATAGATCTTAAAAAATAAATTAAGATTTCTATTTTGGTATATTTTGATATTATTTATTATTCTTTTATTTGATAAAATAATAATATTTAGATATTATTTAAGATTTAAATATAATTTATTAAATATATGTATATATTAATTTTATAAAAGATTATTTTTAATTTATTTATAAATTAAATTATTATGTATATATATATATATATATGATGAATAATTAATAATTTATGGTAATTTAGGAATTTAATTTAGATAGATATAATAGTATTATTTATTATAATATAAATATTGATTATTATATTAAAAAATAAAATTGAAATAAACTAATTTTAGGAATAATTTAATATATTTGTAATTTTGAATAATAATTATTTGAAAATAAGAATAAAATAATTTATAATAATAAAAATAAATAAATTAATAAAATAATTTTAAATTAATTTATTATTTGTTTTTTTATAATTAATATATTTATATATATATATTTATTGATTTATAATTTAAAAATTGTATTTTTGAATATGTTTTTTTTAATTAAAACATATATATATAATTATATTTAATATATTATATTTATTTTATTATTTTAATTATATAATTAAATTAATTAATATATGGTGTATATATATTTATAATTTGATATTATGAATAAATTTTTAAATAAAATAATAATTTTATATTTAAATATATATATATAAATTAATAAATTTATATATATTTTTTATTTTAATATTTAATTAATAATCATATTATTATTAATATATTATTAATAATATGGATTGATATAATGTAAGAAAATTATTTTATTGCATTGCTGATAAATTTCGATTTTTTTTCTAATTATTTGAAGAAATATATATATTCTTAATTTATTATAATTGAATTATAAATATTCCACATATATCGGATAAATTTGAAATATATATATATAATATTGGCAAAACAACCTTGAAAAATAATATTTAAAAATTTGATATATTTTATTATTAATTCTATAATATTAATTGTGAGTTGTACGCCGTGCACCCTGGTTTCATACATACATGTTGTTTTTACATGTGGCTAATGTGGCCCAATTTCCCCTTCAAATCCCACTAGGGTGGGTAATGGTACCAACCTGGCTGCGCCATAGCCTTCGAAAAGGGGGCACCTTTGCTTTTGCGCCGAGCGGGGACTTCGGGAGCCTTGCTTGCAGATTGGTTTTGACAACTTCACCAATCTTACATTGGTAGCGGAGCCACTTTCTGTGGCCTGGTGGAGCCCTACTGCATCCTGTTTGCAGAGCTCTACGTTGAGATCTGACGGCCGAGCCCTACTTCTTTGACTTGATTGGCGCGGCTGGCTCGTGCTACATCCAGATCACCTTGGACTTTTTGAAGAATGGCATCGGCATCTTCATCTCCAATCTCTGACGTTTCAACCAGAGATAGTTTCATCCCACTCTTCACCGGGCAACCCGCAGACTACAAGGAGTGGAGGAAGAGAATTCATATCTACCACCGCAAGATGACCCTTACAAAGCGAGCTGGTGAATCTTTGCTGAATATCATCGGTAGCTTGACTGGAACGGCCTGGAGACTTTTGGAGGACTTCGACCTGGAGAGCGCGGAGAAGCCTGAGTCCTTCGAAGCAGTGATCGCCATCTTGGACGGACATTTCCAGTATGACTCCAGAGTCTAGCTACCTTCTGACTTCGACAGCTACTTTGGACTACAACGACGACAAGGACAAACCCTTCTCAGCTACGTGACTAGCCACTCTGAGATGAACAAGAAACTGGAGAAGCATGGAGTCACCCTGCCAACCTCCGTGCAGGGGTGGCATCTTCTGCGTCAGTGTGGTTTGACGCGGGAGCAAAAGCAGCTGGTGAACCTACGTGCACCAACTTTGGAGTTGACGAAGGTGACAGAAGCGCTCTACCTCATCTTGGGTCAGGACTACAAGCAGTCTACGCTTGGGCATCCTGATCGACGATGGCAACGTGGAAAAGGTGGACGCGCCTATGCAGCTGAGGATGACTATGACATGGAGGACTGGGAAGACTACGATGATGCCTACTGGCACTATGGGGAGGACTTCAACACCGACGAGGTCTACGACCATGAGTATGACGACACTGGTGACTATGAGGCTGAGTTCGGCTACTACCAGAATGACCCTGATGGACTTGCAGCTGAGCCGGTGGAGTCCTTCGACGTGGAGGCCTATGATGAGGCTTTTGCAGCCTACTTGGATGCTCGAAAGAGATTCAGCGACTTGAAATTGTCGCGCGGCTTCCTGCCGGTGGTGGCACTATCAGATCCATCAGCTGGCAACTTGTCTCTCGGGACTTTATCGCCGACAAGGTCATCAGGAGGTGGATCCCCAAAGGGAAAGTCTTTCAAAGGTGGTGGAAAAGGGAAAAGCAAGAAAGGAAAATCCAACATCTACAAGTACGACAAGCCACCCATGAAGGCGGCTCAACCAAATTAGAAAGCTGCAGCAATGCTTCAGTGTTTGCGATGTGGTCAACCTGGACACTTTGCGGCGAACTGCCCCATCAAATCTAAAGGTTCAAAACGGCCTGCAACTGAGTCGATGGCTCGACATGGACATGATGAGAATGCCATGGTGACGTTCGTTGACAAGAACGGCACCGAGAGGCTCGACGTTGCTCTGCTTGATCCTGGTGCTTCAGCTTTCCTATGTGGCTATGGGCCGATGGTTCGCTACATCAAGCACTTGGAGCAGCTGGGATTCCCAATCAAGCAGATCCTCTTCTACAGGTGCGAGAGGAAATTCCACTTTGGAGGCGATGCGGCCAGCATGTCACGCTGGGTTGTCCGCATGCCGCTGTTTGTCAACGGCCGATTTGGATTTGTACAGGTGTTCATGGTCCCTGGTGAAACTCCAATGCTGTGCGGCAGACCCATCATCCAGCAACTCAACATCTCCCTGGACTTTGCGACGGAGAAGATTCGATTTGCTGATGGGATGTGGGTTCCCTCCTTGATGGGCATGCATGGAGAATATCTACTACCACTCTGTGCCGACTTCGAGATCTACCACGACACCTTGGAGCCTCAGTTTGACCTGCAGCTGGCAACGCCTGGAGAGATCGACATCAAGCCCTGGACTTTCAACGAGTTTAACAACGAGGAGACCATCTTCACCGCGACTGAAGAGCCAGAGGTTGTCATCCCCGGCACTCTGAAGTGTCAGCACCACTTGCTGAACACCTTCGATGTCAAGCTTCTGGAGGAGATCAATAACCACCATAGCTACTTGACCTCAGAACTTCATGGACATCGAGGCCGAGTGATTTGGGAGGTGTATTCTGGCAAGGGTCGACTCTCACAGATCGCTGAAACCATGGGTGGGATCGTCAAGACCTTTTCTTTGGAGACTGGATGGAATTTCGATGATCCACAACATCGGGAACAGTTCCTGGAGCTTCAGAAAGCTGAATGCCCCGATGAAATTTTTCTGTCGCCAACTTGCGGCCCTTGGTCCAACATGCAGAACATAGCTGCCAGAACTGATGAACAGAAACAACAACTGGCTCAACACCGAGAGTGGCATCATGCCACGCACCTTAAGTTCAACCGCAAGGTGTACTTGCAGCAAGTTCAACAAGGAGGCCATTGTCACCTTGAACAACCCGCCTATGCCCACAGTTGGAAGACAAAGGCCCTCCATAACTTGCCTGGTTTTCGAGCTCAGTTCGACCAATGCCAGTATGGAGCTGAATGTGAAGATGTGGACCTGGTCTGGCGACCTGTCAAGAAGCCCACAGCGATCCAAACCACCAAAAGGGTCCTGTGGCGAAAATTTCAACAACGTTGTGACGGCACAGAGAACCAAATACATGGAGAACTACCAGCCGACCATGGCCGGTATCCTTGCAGCTTGCTTGATGGCTGATGAGCTACCAGTTGCTTGGGAGTTTGCTGCAGCTGCTGATGATGAGAAGAAGCAGCTGGGAAGCCTGGTTAAGCTCATGGCTGAAAATCACCAAGAGGCTGTGCGAGTTGTCCAACGTCTACATCGTGGACTTGGCCATACTTCGCCAGAGGCACTCACCGAGATGCTGGAAAGTCGTGGTGCGAGCGACATGGTCATCAAGTGTACTCGCGAGTACAAATGTGTGGCCTGTGCTCGATACAAGAAACCTGATGGAGTAGCCCCATGATGGAGTAGCCCCATCGGCTATGACTAAGGCCAAGGAGTTCAACGAACGACTTCAGGGCGACATCCTTTGGTTCAAGATCGGTGACACCAAGGTGCCTGTGCTGAGCCTTGTGGATGAAGCCACCAAGTACCAAGCTGCAACGGTCATTCCAGCTGAGCGAGCTGACCATTTTCAACAAGCCTTGGAAAGGATTTGGATCCGACACTTTGGCTGCCCCAAGGTTTTGGTCACAGATGAAGGCAGAGGCTGGAATTCTGATCGGTTTCATAATTGGACCAGCGATCAAATGATCGAACACCAACATGTACCTGGAGAGGCACACACCAGACTCTCCCTGGTTGAGCGCAGACATGCAGTCCTGCGCAAAGCTGCTGAAGTTTGGATGGAGGATCAAAAGATGGTCAGTGTGGACGGCCTCAAGCAGTCCCTGTGCTACGTGGTGCCCCAACTCAATGCATCACCAACAGTTTGTGGTTTTTCTCCTGCGCAATGGCTTTATGGATTTCAACCTCGTTTTGCAGGTGATTTGCTGGGCGACTCACTTGGCCCTGCACAACTCCAAGGGAAGCAAAGCTTTGAAGAAAGCCTGCAAAAGCGTGCCATTGCCAAACAGGCAATCACCAAGGCCGAGACTGACCGAAAACTTCGAAGAGCCATGCTGAGGAAGTACAGGAGCCAACACGACAGCTTGGTGATTGGCCAAACTTGCCATTTTTGGCGAGATGCCAGAGCTGCGGACGTAGTCAAAGTTCGATGGCATGGACCTGCAAGAGTCGTCATGGTGGAAACCGATGATGAGGGGCGACCACGCCTTTACTGGCTGGCCTTCAAAACTCAGCTCATCCGAGCTGCCCCACATCATGTGAGACCCAACTTCGAGGACATCAGCGCTGGAATTGATGGACTTGATGCAGCACGACGTGATGTCGATGGACTTCGCTCAAGGGGGGTCACAAGGTTTCTTGACCTGTCTAGGGTCAATCGTCGCAACATCGACGACATCGACGACGATGAGGATGCCATGGATGATGACGATGGACCTGGTGATGATGGGGATGATTGGTTTCCAATGGAGCCACCAACCACCAGAAGGCGCCTCAGTGAGGACGCGGGGGATGATCGCCCGGTCTTGGATTTGACCGGTGAGCGGTCGGGCTTGGACTCTCAGCCCTCGGCATTGGACTTTGCCGGTCCTCATGCGGCCCCTGAGGTTGAGATCCTCGATATATCCCCAAGGTTAAGCTCTAGCCGAGCTCCTAGCCTGGCATACTCTCCAACTACGATGGCTGGGCCGAACACACCAAGGATCGACACTGATGAGGAGGAGCCCAACGTTGAGCCACCTCATCCTGGCACTGTGCCCAACTCACCTGGACATGATCCACGAGCTCTTCAACCTGATTCACTCCAACCTCAACATCCACAACAACCTGGACATCAAGAACCTCTTTCAGTACCACGGCAGCCTGATTCACTACAACCTTCATCAACACCTTCATAACCACATCAACCTCCTGGACGCGATCTACAACTTGATCCTTCGATGACGAGGCTCTATGAACCTGCTGGACCAGAAGATCGATTTCGACTTCAACGCCAACGACTTGATCAACAAGAAGCTGCGATTTTTGGGCCTATTCGACGTCATGGAGACCAACATCAACGACCCTACGATCGAGATCTACCTGGAGATGCTGATGGTCCAACTGAAGGCTATGTGCAGGCCTTCGACATCACTGGAACTCAAGGAGAACATCTACCTGACGGATGGCACTGCAACGATGAAGGCGTCTTCAACCTCACTGAAGACCCCATGGACTATTGGG
>CAMXCT020000756.1:31218-211218 GCA_947184155.2 Cladocopium goreaui
TTTTACTTGTGCTAAAGCAACCCTTTCGCACGAAATGAAGGTCGATCGTCAAAAACTGGGGAAAAATTGCGATTTTACTTGTCCCCGAGCAACCCTTTCGCACGAAATGAGGGTCGATCGGCTAAAACTGAGGAAAAAATGCGATTTTACTTGCCCCGGAGCAACCCTTTCGCACGAAATGAGGGTCGATCGTCAAAAACTGAGGAAAAATTGCGATTTTACTTGTGCCGGAGCAACCCTTTTGCACGAAATGAGGGTCGATCGGCAAAAACTGTGGAAAAATTGCGATTTTACTTGTGCCGGACTTGTCTGTGTGTAAAAGCGTCTGTGTGTAAGAGTCTCTGTGTGTAAAAGTGTTTGTGTGTAAAAGTGTTAGTGTGTAAAAGTGTTAGTGTGTAAAAGCTTCTGTGTGTAAAAGCTTCTGTGTGTAAAAGCGTCTGTGTGTAAAAGTGTTTGTGTGTAAAAGTGTTTGTGTGTAAAAGCCTCTGTGTGTAAAAGCCTCTGTGTGTAAAAGCGTCTGTGTGTAAAAGTGTCTGTGTGTAAAAGCGTCTGTGTGTAAAAGTATTTGTGCGTAAAAGTATTTGTGCGTAAAAGTGTCTGCGTGTAAAAGCCTCTGTGTGTAAAAGCGTCTGTGTGTAAAAGCGTCTGTGTGTCAAAGCGTCTGTGTGTAAAAGCGTCTGTGTGCAAAAGTGTTTGTGTGCAAAAGTGTTTGTGTATAAAAGTGTTTGTGTGTAAAAGCCTCTGTGTGTAAAAGCGTCTGTGTGTAAAAGCGTCTGTGTGTAAAAGCGTCTGTGTGTAAAAGCGTCCGTGTGTAAAGTAAAAAAAAGCGTCTGTGTGTAAAAGCGTCTGTGGGTAAAAGTGTTTGTGTGTAAAAGCCTCTGTGTGTAAAAGCGTCTGTACGTAAAAGCGTCTGTACGTAAAAGCGTCTGTGTGTAAAAGTGTTTGCGTGTAAAAGTGTTTGCGTGTAAAAGCGTTTGCGTGTAAAAGCCTCTGTGTGCAAAAACGTATGTGTGTAAAAATTTCTGTCTGTAAAAGCATCTGTGTGTGTAAAAGCTTTGTGTGTAAAAGTGTCTGTGTAAACGCGTCTGTGTGTAAAAGCTTCTGTGTGTAAAAGCTTTTGTGTGTACAAGCGTCTGTGCGTAAAAGGGTCTGTGTGTGAAAATGTCTGTCTGTAAAAGCTTCTGTGTGTGAAAGCTTTTGTGTGTACAAGCATCTGTGCGTAAAAGGGTCTGTGCGTGTTTGCGATGCAAACTATTGTGTTGCACTTCTGCTATTCTGAGGAAAAATTGCGATTTTACTTGTGCCGGAGCAACCCTTTTGCACGAAATGAGGGTCGATCGGCGATTTTAAAATTGTGGAAAAATTGCGATTTTACTTGTGCTGGACTTGTCTGTGTGTAAAAGCGTCTGTGTGTAAGAGTTTCTGTGTGTAAAAGTGTTTGTGTGTAAAAAAGCGTCTGTGTGTAGTGTGTAAAAGTGTTAGTGTGTAAAAGCTTCTGTGTGTAAAAGCGTCTGTGTGTTGTGTGCACAAAGCGTCTGTGTGTAAAAGCGTCTGTGTGTAAAAGTGTCTGTGTGTAAAAGCGTCTGTGTGTAAAAGTGTTTGTGTGTGTGTGCCAAAGCGTCTGTGTGTAAGAGTCTCTGTGTGTAAAAGTGTTTGTGTGTAAAAGTGTTTGTGTGTAAAAGTGTTAGTGTGTAAAAGCTTCTGTGTGTAAAAGCTTCTGTATGTAAAAGCGTCTGTGTGTAAAAGATTGTGTGCACAAGCGTCTGTGTGTAAAAGCGTCTGTGTGTCAAAGCCTCTGTCTGTGTGTAAAAGCGTGTGTAAAAGCGTCTGTGTGTAAAAGTGTTTGTGCGTAAAAGTGTCAAAAGTGTTTGTGTATAAAAGTGTTTGTGTGTAAAAGCCTCTGTGTGTAAAAGCGTCTGTGTGTAAAAGCGTCTGTGTGTAAAAGCGTCCGTATGTAAAGTAAAAAAAAGCGTCTGTGTGTAAAAGCGTCTGTGGGTAAAAGTGTTTGTGTGTAAAAGCCTCTGTGTCTAAAAGCGTCTGTACGTAAAAGCGTCTGTACGTAAAAGCGTCTGTGTGTAAAAGTGTTTGCGTGTAAAAGCCTCTGTGTGCAAAAACGTATGTGTGTAAAAATTTCTGTCTGTAAAAGCATCTGTGTGTGTAAAAGCTTTGTGTGTAAAAGTGTCTGTGTAAACGCGTCTGTGTGTAAAAGCTTCTGTGTGTAAAAGCTTTTGTGTGTACAAGCGTCTGTGCGTAAAAGGGTCTGTGTGTGAAAGTGTCTGTCTGTAAAAGCTTCTGTGAGTGAAAGCTTTTGTGTGTACAAGCATCTGTGCGTAAAAGGGTCTGTGCGTGTTTGCGATGCAAACTATTGTGTTGCACTTCTGCTATTCTGAGGAAAAATTGCGATTTTACTTGTGCCGGAGCAACCCTTTTGCACGAAATGAGGGTCGATCGGCAAAAATTGTGGAAAAATTGCGATTTTACTTGTGCTGGACTTGTCTGTGTGTAAAAGCGTCTGTGTGTAAGAGTTTCTGTGTGTAAAAGTGTTTGTGTGTAAAAGTGTTAGTGTGTAAAAGTGTTAGTGTGTAAAAGCTTCTGTGTGTAAAAGCTTCTGTATGTAAAAGCGTCTGTGTGTAAAAGACTGTGTGCACAAGCGTCTGTGTGTAAAAGCGTCTGTGTGTCAAAAAAAGCGTCTGTGTGTAAAAGCGTCTGTGTGTGTGTGTGTGTGTGCCAAACCCGCTGTGTGTAAAAGTGTTTGTGTGTGTGTGCCAAAGCGTCTGTGTGTAAAAGTGTTTGTATGTAAAAGCGTCTGTGTGTAAAAGCGTCTGTGTGTAAAAGCATCTGTGTGTAAAGTAAAAAAAGCATCTGTGTGTAAAAGTGTTTGTGTGCAAAAGTGTTTGTGTGTAAAAATGTTTGTGTGTAAAGTAAAAGCGTCTGTGTGTAAAAGCGTCTGTGGGTAAAAGTGTTTGTGTGTAAAAGTGTCTGTGTGTAAAAGCATCTGTGTAAAAACGTATGTGGGTAAAAATTTCTCTCTGTAAAAGTGTCTGTGTGTGTAAAAATTTTGTGTGTAAAAGTGTCTGTGCAAAAGCGTCTTTAGAGAAAAATTTCTGTGTGTAAAAGCTTTTGTGTGTACAAGCGTCTGTGCGTAAAAAGGTCTGTGTATGAAAGTGTCTGTCTGTAAAAGCTTCTGTGTGTAAAAGCTTTTGTGTGTATAAGCGTCTGTGCGTAAAAGGGTCTGTGCGTGTTTGCGATGCAAACTATTGTGTTATACTTCTGTTATTTTGTCTTAATACTCCTCTTCTCGATTACCTATAACACATCTTTAATATATTGTTTCTAATATGATGTTTCCATAGTAACAAGAAAAGACCTGCTCCTCTACGTTTTCGGGCCATCCGTCGTCTAGTTTATTTATAAATTTTATTTTAAAAATAATAATTTTAATTTTAAAAAATAAAATAAATTAAATATATAATAAAATATATAAATATAATATATAATATTTTCCAATTCCTTATTTATATAAAATTATATATATATAATTAATTATTTAATTTATTATATATTTTGTTATTTTTTAGTAATTTTAATTATAAAAAATATTAATTAATTTATATTTTATATAATTATAAAATATTTTTCCATATTTTTTTCCAATAATTTAGGAATAATAAGAATAATAATTATAAAATAAGAAAGAAGAAAATAAATATTATATATTATATTATATATATATATTATATATTATATATTATATTATAACATATAATATATAATATATAATATATAATATATTATATATGTTGAAAATAATCTTTTATTAGGGATTGATTATATATTCGTGGATTCAAGGCGTGCCCGGGCGCCCGTGAGTCCGTGCGCCCGGGCAAGAATTCTATAGATCTATAGCAAATAATAATCAAAGATTTGCACATCCTTTAGAAATAACAATCAACCCAACTTACGTACGAAGCCAGTAGGATCCAGTAGGTATTGATTGACGCATGCACTGATGCACTGCCTTGCTGTTTGCGTGCAGGTTCATTTCGTTGTCATGCAATCATCATGTTTTTCAGTTCCACATGTATTGCTTCGGCTTCGTCAGCTGTAGATTGCATGGCGATGTCGTTGCTTCGTTGTTTGCGTGCAGCTTCATGCCGTTGTCATGCAATGATTTTTTGTTGAGTTCCATATGTGTCGCTTCGGCCCCGTCAGCTCTAGATTGCATGGCGATGTCGTTGCATTGTAGTTTGCATGCAGCTTCATGTCGTTATCATGCCTTGGTCTGATGTTAAATTTCACAAGTGTCGTTTCTGCTCCGTCTGTTGTAGATTCCCTTATATTGGATCGCTTTTATTCGCTGCAACGTTGTTACCATTCCGTTATGTTACCTTTGTTTCTTTGATTCCTGTGCCCGGGTGCCCGTGGATTGCCCGTCCTGTGTGCCCGTGTCCCGTGAGGAAACCATAGGAAACCTATCTATATTCCTGGAAAATAGCGAGGCATGACGCTGCAAAATCATGCAGACAGACAGCAGATGGGACAGAGAGCCAGGACATATTTAGGTTAGGACCCTAATAAAAAATATCAGACGTGATCCTTTCTTTTATTAATAGGGGGTACAAACCATTATTTCACCATCCTGTTCTCCTCTTGATTTTCAATTGCCACAATTAAGAACGCAATTATAACCCACCAAAAGAAACGAAATTGCAAGTCTATTCGTATTTTTTTAATTTGGGAATTTTTAGCAATAGGGAGAAGAGATTATCTCTTTCTCCCTCTCTCTTTTCAAGTCTGATTTGTTTTTATTCCTGCAGCACTTGCGCTTAGTTCGAGATTGAATCCCTCAGGGAAACCTGCATGCCGGCCTTGTGCCGCAAGCAGTCTCGCTTGATGCCGCCCCTAGGACAACAAGCAAGAACCTAACTGGAAGTCTGAGAAAGTTCTGGCACGGGTGTTTGAAGGCCATGGTTGCTAAGCATTTAATTTAGTAGAATATTGCCCATTATCATATCCATTATCTACATTATTTCCATAGATTTCTAACATATATACAGTATTATACAGTATACACATAGGTTATAGATGGTAATAGATGGTAATAGTTTCAGGATGTTTCAGGATGTTTCAGGACTTCCTGGCCCCATGTTGTTTTCACATCACAGCCCATAGGGCCATTTTTGGGCGGCCATGCTGTGATCACTGAGCTCCACCTCTGCAGACCGTGTCATTGCCACGATCGCCGCAACGTGTCTTCCATGCCGAAAGTCGTTAGCCTCTGGTAATTTAACATAGCTATTGAAAATGGTGATTTATAGTGGATTTTCCCATTGAAAATGGTGATTTGCTATAGTTATGTTAGTTTACCAGAGGGTAGCCTAGCTGCCACTTAGTCCAATGACGCCCCATTATGCTTTGCGGATCATTGACAATATACTTTCTTTGATCAGAATACAATCCACACATAGCTTCACACTTCAAAGCTTCGGCATAGCTGTGTGGTGTAAGGCAAGGTGAAACGCTTTGAAAACAGTTCCAATGAAGCTCTCTTCGAAAGTTCTTGGAGCGCTTCGCAAAATCACGCTCGAAGTGAACCCTTAACACATCTTCAAGCAGCAATTAAAGAAAACGTTGGGTCAAAAAGATGCCCTAGTAAACAAATGACAACGAGCGCGGAAAGGTACCACTGACTACTGCCCCAAAGCTGAAAGTCTGCAAATGACTTCCATGTCCAACAGTTTGTTGCCAGGAATCACCTGCATCATGTCGGATTCGTGTCATGTACCGCCTTGTATGAGGCCTCACTCCGCTTTCTTCTTCTTAGCGAAGTATGCTTCAGAATGATCCTTGTAGAACGCCCAGCAGGTCGGCGCCTCCAGCAGTCACGTTTTGATGGTGCAAAGTTTCTGATGTTTGTGAGAAACACATGAGAAAAACATGGAAGAAAATACAGATGAAAAAGAAATAACCCCTGCAGGAGATGGGCTCAGAACTTTGAATGGAGACGCTGGCACCATGTGGGCAAGAACAAGGCTGTGTCAAATAGTCTGGCTGTCATGCAGGGACAACAAACAACTTTCGACAAAAGCTGAGATAAACAGCACTTCAATTGTGCGAAAACGGCTCTCCAACAGTCTCTTTGAACTCCTCCATTGCAAGCCATCTCACCAGCCCGCACCTTGCGATTTTCGGAAATCTTGTTTACTGCAAGCATCACCAAACCACGGCCAACTTTCCAAATTCGAGCTTGTCCAAAGAGAACCTGGACAGGTGTGTTTGATTGTGTTTGGCCATGAAATGGAGTGGAACTCAGAACAGAAATCAAGATCCAGTGAACCCAGTGTTCGCCAAGGGGCAACTATGATGAGAACGCCAAGAACTACATTGCCTTGGGGCATCTTAGGACAAGCTTGCCAATATGTTCATGACTTGACATGCGTTATGAACCAGTCCACTACATGTTTGAAGCGAGCCGGGGACTGTACATGCACTTGTTTGCAATTGCTACATCATGGGTTGTAGTTCTGGCTCATCCTTGCACTACTTCAGACTACTTCAATCCTCCAATCAAAAATGAGGACAATGCATGACACCACATCCTGAACACGCGCATCTAACGTCGTACCTAGACAAAATGCGTTATCTTTTGAATGGCTGTAGCATCCCTAAATGCGAGACAACTCTGCATCGGATGAAAAAACCACGGCTTGGTCGCCATGCCTTGGCCATTTATTGCCAAAATATGGCTATATATAAAGACTAAAACATGACAATAAAGCTGAGAAAAAGAAATGCGGGGCAGTATTCCCAGCTAAACTGCCAGGAAATGTTATTGGAACATATGCATCCTTCCTACTGGCCAGTGCAATCTTCAGGAAGCGAATTTTCAACTCCCTTGGCACTTTGCTATCTTTGTCATCAAATTTAAACCAAGTCTTGAAGACAACCACAGCCTTATCTGAACCAAACGCAACTTTCTGGCCAAACCATGCAACACGTCAAAATTCAAAATGGATCAAAATGGCATGTTTCCAAGGAACGGGCACGACCTGTTCTCTACACCGGGACTATGAGTTCATCGCACATGAAGCACCGCGTTTCAAAGAAAATGCCCCATTCAGAGGGGAACCTGTGAGTCTTTCAAAAACATGCATTCCCCGAAAAGAATATCCAGCAAAATTTGGAACACGCAAGAGTTTGCAAAAACTGCAGCACTTGAAATGCTAATGAAAAAACAACAGATTTGCAGGGCAAAGTTTCTGAAGTCAGGCACCTGGCGAAAATGTGCATGTTTTAAGAAAGGAAGCAGAATATCTTGCAAACAAACACATGCGCACAATTGTTGCGGGAGAAACTAGAAGCCAACCGAATGGAATAGTCTTGGATTAGGGGTCATTAAATGTCCATTACCTGTTCACCAACCACCGTCATGACAGTGAAGTATCATGGCATGACCTACCCATGCCCCAACCGATCAAGACTGAAATCGCTTCAAAATACAGTTTAAGACCCAAGAGTAAAATCACATAACTATACTTTGAAGAGCAGATGCACTGTCCTATTCAGGCGTGTCAGATCCTTCAAACAGTGGGACCCTGTTTGTGAATATATGATTAATATATGTGATTATATGTGGATATGTTTCGCCTTCCGGTTTAACCTTTCTGCGCCTTGTGGGAGATACATAGACCACCAAGACAATAGACACCATGGAGAAGAAACACAAGAAACCGGAAAAACTACAAGCAAAGTACAGTAACACGAACAAAAGCCAAGATTGCACATTCCAAGAGGTCCAATCTTTTGGGTACTTTTTTGTCTACAGCACTTGGGTTCGTCAGTCTTGCCAGGGTCTTTTACAGTTCTATTTGTTCATGAAAGCATCTCAGGTTTTGCTGCTGTCTGACCGCATGGTGCACACTAGTCATTCCACCACTGATGGCCAAATCACCTCTCTTTCTCACAGGTTTCCCTTGCGGCTTTTAGCACATTTCTCAGCTGGATCATTGTAACATATTGTAACATATATATATATAATATATATTTATACATATAATATACATTAATATCGTATAACGCATTGTACCGCAATGACGCTGCCAAACCGCGTTGATGTATCGTATGTAACATCGTCTAACGGATGCACATTGTTGGCACCGAGCTGCGTATCACACTCATGACCTTCAGGGCGAAATGACACCAGCTGTTCTCATCCAGAAAGCCCTCGAAGGACACATAGGATCTGAAGAGGAGGAGTGACAGAACCAAGGCCATCCACTTTGGCTTCCGCCAATGGAAAAATTCTCGGATGGAATCAGCAACTGGCAAGATTGTCTTCTTGTAGGTATCTACCTGGCGAAGAAAAAGTGACTTGCAATCTTGGCGGACGCAAGTCTGCCGTGAAAGTGCGAGGATTCTTTTTTGCCTAGATTTCGCAACTCAGAACAGGAGAGGGTAAAGTCCAGAGGCTAGAGACCTCGGCAGCCTACCATGTTGCTGCATGTGCCACTTTGACAAATGACCTGCCTCGAGTTGCAGCGTTGCCACCAAACTCAAGATCGTTTGTGGCACCAAGAAGCGAGGAATTGCCGGAACAGATGGTCGGACCGACACATCCCAGGCATCATAGACACCATCCCTTGGTTTGATCTGGCTGGATGCTACAGTCATTATCAGTCCACTGCTTTAGATCCTTTTTGCATCTGTTTGCATCTTTTTTGATCCTCATGCCCGGCTTCAGTGTTGGAAGATGTTTTCGGTCAACTTTCTATGGAAGATCACAAGGCAAACCTGGCATGGAGCCAAGAGTCAGCGCTGAGTCCATTGGAGTGGACCCTTCCTCGTCGAACAGGACATGAATCCTCAGACGGTGCCGGCAAAAGTGTCAAGGATTGAATGTCAAATGAAGCAAGGTCGAAATCCACCAATATATATAAATATATTGTTATTATATATATATCCAATATAGTGTAAAAGTTTAAACCAACAATGCTGCGCAAAGATGAATTCTAGTACTTTCCATTTCTCCCCGTTCTAGGCCGATACTTGGACACTCATGGGCACTCTCATAATCTTGGCACCACGTGACTGTTGACGATGGGGATTGCTCGTAGCCACTTTGCTGTTCGTCTCGATTTTCGTCACAGTGCCTCTGCGTCGATCATGGACTCGAACTAGCGAGTTCACTTCCAAATGTGTGATTCCTGGTGCAAAAGGGCTGGCTCTGATGACTAGTTCAACTAGTCCTCTCAGAATGTCAACACGACAATCCTTGATCATCAACTCAAACGACTCAAACGACTCAAACCGCTGAATGGAACTGGATCTGCCATTTTGATCCATTGATCCATTTTGTTCATTCGAGTCTTGCACAGCTCCGGTCCTTTGGGGAACTCCAAGAACCACAATTCACGTAGAGCCTGAACAATTTCAAGCTGGATGTGTCAAGTCTCCTTGCAGCCCATGGATGCTACTAATGCTACTAGCAATACTAAGTCAATACCAGCAGCTAGTAAGTGCATGTAAATGCCATGCAAGAGCTGCAATACTTCAAACATCTTCAAACAACGACACCTGGATGACAAATCGTCAAAAATCGTCAAGAATCCTGTGACAAATGGTCGTCAGCGGTCGTCACCGGTCGTCACCGGTCGTCACGCCTTCAAAAGCTCATCGAAGGTCACGGTCAACTCACCATCTCCCTGCACGATCGTCCCTGAGAAGTGAAGCAGCTCCTCGGCGTCTGTGTCTGGATGCGTCCCTTGGCTATCCTTGGCTTCTTACATTGGCTTCTTGTTTTCCGCCCTGTAGAATTTGCAATTGATCTGCGATTGATTTGGGATTTATTTGTGATTTATCTGCGATTTACCTGTGATTTCTGAGATACTGTGGGTACTGTGGGGTTGCGAATCAATATGAATCAATTCAAACGACATTAACATTTGTTTCATTTGTTTCTTCATGAGCCATCCTCACCATCCTGTGGTGCCGTCCCCTGAGTCCTGCATGCTGTTGATGCTTCCGCTTCTGGACGCAATCATTCCTGAAGCTTCAAATTCACAACAACCAAAGGTGCGCCAGTCCAGTCTACTGGGTCTACTCACCTTCCTTGTCTTGTCACGTCTTGTCCATGTCTTGTCCATGTCTTTATCCGCTTCATCCCTCACCTGCCTTTTTCATGTCATTGGATGTCAGTGGCAAGATGTGGGTAGCCATGTGGCAATTGGGATCATTGGGATGTTTCACCAGGAGATACTGCGAGATCACTGAGATCTGTGGCACGTCGATGTGCATCGTGCAGATGCAACCAGGCTTCGCAGCAAGTAGGCGTGCATCTCGTAGACATCACGGCACCGAGCTACGAAGCGGAAACCTTCCTGGCAGCATTTCTCCGCAAAACGAAACTGCGAAACTGGCACAACCTGGCACAACCTGGCACACCCCCTGATGCAATCAGTCCATCCATGTCCATCCTCTCTCTCTCTCTGCAATTGTTTGTCTGTCCTCGTTCAATGGCGCATTTTGCCCATTCATTGTCATTGGAAGCCGCCAGTTGTCAAACTTCAACCTGAGTAAGTGAACAAAGTAAGCGAGATCTAGGACTTGAGTTGAACATGCACCATGCCATACCATGCCATTGCCAGCTGAGAAACAGCACAAGTATCATTGCCATCCACAGATGCCCAAAAGCGTAGACCAACATTGAAGACTTCACCCCACACCTCGGTTATGAGGTAGCTATGCACAGGCGTGTCATCTTGAAGTCTGGCACTCTTTGACCATGTGCTCTCGAGAATGTAACCACACCAGCCACTAAATTCCAACAATTTTCTGTCCAGATTCTGTGGGATCATGTGGGGTACAGTACTTCTATATTTGTTCTCTTGCTAGTTGCACTATGTTGCACTTCAAGATACTTCAAAGGCCAAGATGCGCGACAGCAATGAAGAGCAGCCCTGAAACGATGATCGAACGCCATGCCAACACGTAGCCTGCGATGCTGTGAGCTCAGTTCAATTTGACTTCAGCTATTGCAATGTGAAACCTGTGAGAACCACCTCAAGACCGGCCGTTCGACTCGTCTGCAACTGTGTTGAAGCTCACCTGTTTACAGTTATGAGTTCTACCGGCCCAAGCTGACAGGTCGAGACACAAGCAAAGGCATAGACTGCAAAGAGCATTTCGTCGACGATCTCTATTTTGAGGTCTAAGGTGTCGTCCAGCAACTCCTGAAGCGTCACGGATTCCATAACATTACCTATAACGCAACTGCTATAAAATTCATTAAAATTCTATATATATAATATCTATTTCGCAACTTGCACCGCCAAGCCAGGCGCGCATAAAATAAACACCACTCAATTGCAAAGACTTACTGTAAGCAAATTCTCCATGAAGCATGCAACATCTCAATCAAATCATCTGAACATGGAGAACCCTGTGACACTATGTCCTGAACATCCAGCTTCGGCAAAAACTCCTCCTGGATAAAACTTGCCTCAACAGCGGCACCACTCTAAGCTGCAGTCAGCCTTCAAATATTGAGCTAACGGCGCATCGTTCAATCGCAAGATTGGAGAACATGACACGTGATAGGTGCCGGCGACCGAAAAGACTCACCGCAATGGCTGCCTATTGCCTTCCATGCAATTTTTAGGGCATGTCCATGTCCAAGCCATAGAATCACCATGAATCACCTCTTAGGCATGCGGCACGCCAAAGAAAGCACCAGGCTATGCCGCTATGCCAAGCTACAAAGGAAGTGCATGATGGCACCAATGCTTTGGCGAACAGGGCTGTGTTTTCACTTACGCACCGGACCAGCTTCAACTTCACGTGAATCCTTGGTGACAAATCCCCGGCAAGCTGCACACTTTATTCTCCATGTCCTAGGTGAAGACTTTCTTCCCGGCCAGATCTTATGCCTTTCAGTAATGAAGAAATGTTCTTTTCTGTGGAGCTTGCTTGTCTTTGCTGCCTTTGGTATGATGACAAGAGGCTCACCAGCGTTGAACTGAGTATTGGGAGGTGCATCTGCGTTTGGATTAGCGCGCGTGCCTGCCTTGGCTGGAAGATGCTGGAAAGGACTGCGCAGGCACGTCGCAGGACGAGGGCTCAGACTCAGATAATGTAAGATATCATGAATCATGCAATCTATATCTATCTATATCTATACAGCCATCATCAGATATCATCAGATATCTGAGAAAACCGATCTGCCAAGATACGCGACGTAAGCGTTTGAACATTCGGTTCGCCACAGATTCTCTGATCACCTGCGCCTCGACCTTGTACAGATCTGCCGGCTCCACCGCCTCGTGGACAAGATATGGACAAGATATGGACAAGATATGGACAAGATATGGACAAGATATGGACAAGATATGGACAAGATATGGACAAGATATGGACAATGGCAATCTTCAAAGTGCGTGCAGACATGACATGACACTCTCATGACGTTCTCATGATCTTGGTTATGCGATGTTATGCGACCGGAGGTTCATATGGTTCAAATTGTAACCCAACCTCCGGGAGATCATCTTTCTTGCTGTTCTTTTTGCTTTTGTCGTTCTTGTCCTCTTCCTTTCCTTTTTCTTTGCCCAACCGCGTGGTCGGCATGTGGGTGCCTCTCCTGAGTATTGAACAACCACACGCATGGAAAACAGCTAAGTGGAAGTTCCATAAAGTTCCGGGAAAGAAACTGTACCATAAGTTCCATCATCTACTGTTTTTGGTGAGTTCTTGATGAGTTCCTAGTGTCTTGTGAGTCAATGCCTTGATGCTCTGAGCACTCTGAGCTTGTGACTCTTCCTCGCGCATTGCCATGTGCTCAGCATAGCGGTCCGTATTGTAGCCTTGCAGATTGCCTGGGAACCGAAGTTCCAACCATCCGTCGATATCCTCACAAGCACACGGGCAGACTTGAAACGAATGTGTTTCAGAAATTTTGAGAATCCTTCGCCTTCAGAGTTCACAGTCAAATATGTTCAAATCATCCCTTAAAATCATGTGAACGTTTTTGCGTGCTCTTCACAATGTGTAGTCATGACTCATGGCGAAAGCACACAAAAGATCGATAAAACACTTCCGGACACAAAAGATTGTAAGGTGTCATATGTCCCTTTTGTGGATATTTGTTTTGCCAGCAATCTCGGATCTTATAGCCTGAAAACATATTCGTAAAACACATTATGTATTGGCAGTGCAACCAAGCAGCATGGTCAAACGGGATATCGCCGATGCAAAACTCCACAAAGCCAATGGGGTCGATCAGTGTTGAGTTGTCACTGGAGTCAGAGTCATAGACGTGCAATCGGATGATGGATCTGTCAGCCACGATGTCAACAACTCTGCGCCGATCCTGCCATTTTGGATTGCGGTCGTTATTGATACACCTGGTGGAATACTTGAAGGTGTCGTCCACAAAGACCTTCACAAAACCGTCCGGCTCATCCCCTGGCAAATGAAAGTGATGCAACAAGTCAACAAGTCTATAGACATCTATGGGGACAACATAGGACAACATCCAGAATCCAGGCTATGCTATGCAGATTCTGCCATGCCATGCCATGGGATGTTAGCAGATTCCGCATGGTCTGTTCCTGGTGTCAACCTTGCTTCAAAAAAAACAAAACAGCAACAAGTCGCAATTCTTAGCAGGAATTCAGCAGCTGGGTGGGAGCACCTACATAGGATTCGAAGCCACTGGTCACTGAAGGGATTAGTTTGCGAGCTTCCACTATCTCCTCAGATCGAGCGCTTCACTTCTGATCCGCAGGCACTTCTGGAAGCGAGGCAGGCAACTTTGAATCGCTCAAGGTGCAAAGTCAAGGAATTGATGCCTTGTGTCATCTTTTGTCAGATTCCATCCACTTCTTGTGGTTGCTGCGCTGCAGCGACTTGAGTGGCATGCCATCTTTGTGCCGAAGAACACAACTTGGGTATGATATCTATCATGAACCAACTTGGAAGGAAAGAGGTTCACACGCAGCTTAATGCTGGCAAGTAACTACTTCCAACTGTGCAAACGGGCTGAGGCTGTAGTAGGCCTGAAGGAACCCTCCAAACAGAACACGCCAAAACCACCAGCAACCTGGTCATCTTACTTTAGCTGTAAACCACGTACACTTGCAAAATGGTAATATGATACATACATACAGACACTAGAACAGAACTGGATCATTGTACTGATCCATCGGGAACTCGATCCCATAACGTGCAATTAAACAAAATTATTGATGTAAGGAAGACCGCCATGTAGCTGTATCCTTTAAGATGAAGTTCCAATAATCGAGATCGTGAACAGAGACGTGAACACAAACTTCCCAAAACATAAGATCAACGCACAGAACCTTGACGACGAAGCCAGGACAGACAGTCATGGGTTCCTGGCCCCCTGCATTTACTGACAATATAGAAAATAGAAGTTTTACATCTGTTCAGATATTCCACACACACAGTGGATCGGGGGGCTGGAACCTTGGGAAAATCATCACATCAACCACATCATAATCACATCACATGCCAGATCATGCCAGGGGACAAAGTCTGGGGAGTGGAGGCACCGCCATTTGTTCGCTTCGAAGTCCTTGCGATCAAAACAAGGCATCGCAACAGCTCAGCCACCCAGAAGAACTGCAGTCGTGAATGGATATAGAGAAATTGTTTCCCAATGTTTCACATCATATTCGTTGAAGGTCGAAACGACAATGATATATAACTACTAGCAGCTAGCATTACTAGCCCACATCATTTTTGTGAGGTGGTGTTGTCCAGAAAAACCCGACCCGGCCACGAACTGAGTGGTCAAGTTTTGACCATTCGCCCAATGTGAATGTCCTCACCATTCTGGATCTTGTCAATAATCTTTTGTGTATCCTGTGAGAAAGAACTGCATGGGGAACCCGTCGCCACACAGTGGGCTGCTAGGCCGCAATTTGATGACATCGTGGATCACTTTCTGGCAAATTTCTATGCAGTATACAGTATGCACGTACATGCACCGTTTCAGACCATAACAACATCGATTGGACACAAATGACTCCTGTGCAGCCTTTGTATCTGGATCCTCCGTGCCTTGTTCCCTGACTTGGCAATCAAAGGCTGTGAAGCCTTGACGGTGCTCGCTTCTTTAGCTGTGCCTTCCTGGCAATTTTGATGCACACAGCCAGCCGAAAAACTGACCAGGAACCACCAGACCAATGTGAGATGGAACTGTAGAAACTGTAAAAACGGTAGTCGTTGCCATCCAGGCCCTGCTCATCTGAGCTCATCTGTCCTCCATCAACCTCTCACGCTCAGAAGCTTGGCGGCCCTGCCAGGCAGTCAACTGACCCGAGGCTGGCCCTAGAGTCCCTAGAGTCCCTAGACAAAGCGAATCGAGGACGCTGTGTTCATCCTTGCAGAAGCGGCAAAATCATTGAGGTCCTGAGCATCACTCTCCACTGCTTGAACAGTCCTTGCTGGAGCCTGAGCAAAGCTCTTCCGAATTCTTACTGACATTCAAGCTGAATGAATGCATCCCCAAACTTTACTGCTTTGCCGCTCCCTTCCAGCATCGTGCAGGCACAAATATATCGATATAGTTTTCTATTTTCTATATTGCACCTGTAGATACACAGATAACATATGATAACATCATATGATCAATGTCACAACTTGCACATGTCACAACTCCAACTTGGGCATGGACGTCTTTGCTGCTGCCGCCTTGGAGCAAACAGTTTAAGTGTAAGGATGTCAGCCAGGCCAAACCACAGTTTCAAAACAAACGCATGGAGGAAAAAAAATAGAAAAATCAAACAACCTTGGCAAAGCAGAGGTAAATTGCAGCTTCCATGTTTGGGCTTGTTTGGGTTCGTTCCTTTTTGTCTTGCTTTTGTTGATTCCTTTTTGATTTCGGTGATGTTCTTTTCACTTTTCTGGAAAGGGTAGCTGGCAAGCTGCTTTGTGACGCTGGCTAAGTGCTGACTCTGCAAGCCCTGGCGCATCTTTGGAACCCGGACATCCCATCTTTGAAGTGGCAGGATGCACGGCCCGCACGACTCAAACTACCCAAAGGAGGTGCTTGAGATAGGTGCTGCAGTGGCAAGCGTCAGTGCCCCAAGTGCCCCAAGTCTTCAACCATCTTCAACCATCTTCAACCATATTGGCTTGTCCACATGTCTCCCAAGAGTGTGCAAAACAGTGTTCTACATCATTTACACCTTCCGATGATGTTTTCGGTTCGTTGGAAGAACAATCAGTCAGAGCAATCATCGTATTGTAATATTTGGGATGTGGCCGTATCCTTTCAAAGACATCACAATATGATTGTTGCATATACATTGACATATACATATACACATACACATACATATACAATTATATATATACATATAATTTCATATAATAATCATAAATATATAGTGCGATATCCTGGTCGCTTGCAGGGTAGCGGCCGATACAGTATCTGTTGCCGGTGGTGAATCTCATGCACCAGGTTACTGCGATGCTCGGTCAAAGCAGCAACTTTTTCCCTGGGAAAATGATTTGCCTTGGAAGCCGCGCTGCCCCTGGCTGCCTGGCACTGGCACCACCCACGCTCAAATGCACAGCAATATGCAACAAAGCTGCAACATTGCGCCATGACTCCAGGGAGTGCGACCTTTAGCGCAGGCAACTGCACCACACCAAAGCACCATGGTACACTACTATGGCATTACTATGGCAACATATATGGCAACATGCTGTGACAATCTCTTCAGAATCTGTTCTGAACTTGGCCCTTGCTGGCTGGCAACCCCACCTGGCATGCTGCGTACCTGGGAAAAACAGCAAATAGAACTATAGAACTGGAAAACACAAACATTTCCGACTACGAAATCAACCTTGTTAGATGCGCCTCTGCGCTTGCGGAAGTGAGACTGCCCGCATTTTTGTTCAAAGTCACTCTGCAATTATACATATTATGCACGAAGACAGGTATATGATATGGCCATGTTGCAAACAATGTGTCCTCCACACGTATGCATGATTTTTCCGAACCAGAATTGAAAACATTTATGATCTTGTGTTTATGATCTTGTGTATCTATCTTTTGTATCTATCTTGTGTATCTATCTACCTATCTATCTATCTATCTACCTACCTACCTACCTACCTAATTATTTATATTATCCATCATAAGGCTATTTATTATTATCTATCATCATCTATTATTATCTATCTATCAATATCTATTATTATCTACCATTATCTATCATCATCTATCATTATCTATCACTATCTATCATTATTTATCATTATCTCTCTACCTCTATCTCTCTATCTCTCTCTCTCTCTCTCTCTCTGTCTCTCTACCCATCTATCTTTCTATCTTTCTATCTATCTATCTATCTCTCTATCTACCTCTCTATCTACCTCTCTATCTACGTCTCTATTTACCTCTCTATCCACCTCTCTATCTTTCTACCTCTCTTTCTTTCTACCTCTCTACCTTTCTACCTCTCTACTTTTCTACCTCTCTACCTTTCTACCTTTCTACCTTTCTAACTTTCTACCTTTCTACCTTTGTACCTCTCTACCTCTCTCTCTCTCTCTCTCTCTGTCTCTCTCTCTCTATCTATCTATCTACCTACCATTATCTACCTACCATTACCTACCATTTCCTACCATTACCTACCATTACCTACCATTAGCTACCATTACCTACCTACCTACCTACCTATCTATCTATCTATCTATCTATCTATCTATCTATCTATCTCTGTCTAGCTCTGTCTATCTCTGTCTATCTATCTCGCCATTTTCTTTTGTCGCCTTTGTACGTTTCAGCCTTCCACAGCCTAAAAACTATGTAACTATGCCTGGCCCTTCCAAATTGCGCATGCATTCTGCCTACGACTTCTGGGTCAACATGAATCACCTGTACTTTGTTGGAAGCCAAGCTGCTCTGACAGACTCGAATCACGGATGCTGCGCGCTTGAAAAGGCTTGATCAAGTTGCTATGTCCCAGGCATGGGAGCAGCTGATATCAAAGTGATCTGTATCCAACAAGTAGCTCTGACTGAGGCATTGAACGAATGGCATCAACTCTGCATTCAGGAAAAAGCTCTGGCAGGAAGCTGTCCCCGAGGCACCAAAGGTGCCATGCAGCAAATATCTGCGTGGCATGTTCTAAAGGATGTCTGGGTACCAGCCACAAATCCGCCCAACCTTCGGGGAATGGGTGCCATCACATCTAACGCATCTGCTTGCTTGCTTCGGCAGTCCAACGCCACCAAACCGCGAACTGGAGCCCCAAGTTGTTCCAAATGTTCTGCCAACATTCGGGACACCGAAACACCGAAGCTATGGCCGCAGAGGATGACACCTGTCTGAAACAACTGTGGACACTGAAAACAAACGGGCAAATGGGAAGACAGACTCACCTGCGCAAGAAAAGTTTCAACTGGACACCAGCACTGGAAGCTCCCTGGAATGCATTCAGCGATCTGGCGCATATTAACAGTGCTGTCATCAAGCCGAGCAGCGCCATTCAAAAAATCATTGAAGGCCCGAGCTGCATTCAACAGCCTCTGGTGCTACAAGTTTCTGGGACCAGGGTTGTCTCCTCCACCCGCTGTGGCTTCTAACGCATTGCGTCCAGCATACTTTGGCTTCATTCTTTTATATTCTTTTGAAGCCTTGAACCTCAGAAAAGAAAAGTCATTCTAAGGTACCTTGGGGTACCTTGGGGTACCTTGGGGTATCTAATGGTGTCCAAAGGTGTCTAAGGATGCGTCCAACGATGCTTGAGGCTTCAAGAATGGTGGCAACAGCCACAGGTGCAGGCAGTGAGCCGCTCCAAAAACCCGCCGGAGCTGCGGTGATCTACGGAGTTCTGCCGCGGATCATGTTGTCTTTTAGATGATGTCAAGCAAACATGGAAAACAAACCTAAATAAAGTGTGCGCTTTACAACAGCGGGTTGGAAATGAACCTCTAGTAGCGTAAATCCTTGGCTCCATGCTGCTGATAATTTCTAAAATCCTTTGCCTGCAGTGATGCCAGCGGGCTATGACTGACTGATTTTCAAGTTGCATGAATTCAGCCGAGAGCCGAGTCTGAGTTTGTCGGCGCCAAGATTACCAAGCGCCGTGTTTCTTAACAATTTACTTCTCAGACCACCATACTTGTACCACAGTTGCAGTCATTGCTTTCTGCGTCTCAACTCAAGGCCAAAGAGCCTGCCATTTGTTTCTCAAGTGCAAGTTCGATCTAACAGCAATGTCACCAATGATGTGACTTGGCGGTCACATAGTTTCGAACGCAATACGCCAACATGTGGCTTCACTGCATCTTATAATGCCGCAAGAAAAATGATCCTTTGGATGTCTCTGGCAAGCAGCTGACACTGACGTGTGACACGTTGGAGATTATCAGGTCAGAATAGCTTGGCTGACGCGGCCTATCCTTTTTTGCTGGGGGGCATGGATTCGTCGGCATACGTCCGTCCTCCCTTGTTTCGGCGCAGGGTTTTTTCCCTTCTAAGAAGGTTTTTCCCTGTGACGGTTTTGTTGGCTATTCCTCTTTTCCGTTGGTGCAGTCCGCCTCCAAATTGGAAGCCTGGGCGACGCACCAAGCGGACCTTTGCTGACATTGTGCTATCGTGAAGACTTTTTAGGATGTTTAGCACTTCAGGCATCATTGCAGGCTCCTGCCAACAGGTCCCGAATGTACAGCGCCTTTGTAGCACCTATTTTTGGAGGAGACCGCCTTAGTAATCTTTGCGGTGAAGGCATGTGAAAGTTTCTGCAACTTTAACAACCCCTCCAACCAGCTATCAGATCAGCTATCGATGACTGGGCCGCTGCCTCTGGTCACCAGTCAGTTGGCTCTGACACAAAGATCTTGCAAACTCAGATGTAACAGCCTCTGCCAAGCTACCTGCAAGTTGGGCTGTAAGGAGAAATTCGGCGGGTTACGTGCTCTTGGGTCGCCAGTCTTAAACCACGACCCCTTTTTCATAGGCTAGCGACAACTGGAAGCTTTGGGCTGCACACATGTTTTTACAAACCTGCTCGCTGGGCCTGGGCAGGAAATGGAATCCGATGTAAGGAGGTTTACAGTTCACTGGCACAAAGCTCAAACCAACGCCTGCGCTGCCAGCTCTTGATGTGGCGGGATGATCATCTCCAAAGTTGTGAAGTTCTCTGGGAGAGGCGTGTTTTTCTGGTCAAGTCATCTGCATGTGAAGTTGCTGGATTCTGGCAGACTATCTTTCACCTTCACACATCCATTAACATCCAAATGTGGATGTTCAACTCGTTGGCTCAAACTTTGGTCATGGAATGTGTGGAATATCTTAACTCATTCTGCAAATCCCGAAGTCCTTGCAGCCCTCAATGAAGCACTCTGCTGATTTAAGAAGCTCTACTGACTCAAATTGGCAAAAAAGGCTTTGGCCTAAGACTCTGCACCCAGCCAGCCCAGTCACGAGTCAAACACAAAAAGATCGCAGCGGGTCCACATCCAATGTGGCACGCTCTGCAGCTTCGTCAAGATCGGGTTTCGGGCGACACTTCAGGCGACGGTCCGCTGGAAGATTTGGAATGCGCCACTTGAAGGGCAACTCTTCAACCGCCTTAATCTGCAGCTTGCCCGGCTTAACCAGTCACGGCTAAGTTGGCCAATTCCAAGTTTCAAGACCTCTTAGACTTCGCAACATCATGAAGTCTTACGATTTTCGAATTCGCGGCCTTAAGATGAGACTATACTTGGCTTCGCTCCAGAAGGCTTGTTTCAAGTCAAAAGGTTTTGTGGGAATCGGCTGCGTGGGCTGGGTGTGGAGATGTTGGGTGCGGAGTACAGTGGCAAAATAATGCAAGATTTTTGGTTTTGAGCAGCTCTATGACATGGGCATCGGTATATCCCACTAAAAGGCACAAGCATGGTAAACCACCCTCCGACATCGATTGATTTCCGTATGCATTTCCCAGACTCCAACAGGGTGTAGATGCGAGGACACATGCGGAAGAAATTGTGTTACGACAAGCCCATTGCGATGGTCCGGAGCAGGCACGCGCCATGGCCACCAAGAGAATCCGTCCGAAACTGTTGCCACCAACTCTGGAAGGCGTGACTTACATGAACAATATCAAAATTCCAAGCACCTCGGAGCTTCCATGGGTCACAATGGCAGTTTCCAGAGTGACACATCTCCGTCCGAACAGACAGCAGAGGATTAATGCCCATGTGGCAACTGCAAAAGGGATCAAAAAGGAGAAAAGGAAACAAGAGTCTACAGTGTCTACAGAGTTCTTTCTTCATTGGGAGTGTTGGCACTGTGCCGAGTAATCACTAAACACTTCACACTGCTTAAGGCCTCCGCAGATTTTTTCTCTGCCACAAGCTGGAGGTATACCAGGTACAGGCATGATTACGTTGGAGATCGTTAGTGGCCACTGCAGACAACGGGAGAAGTTGCTGTTGGTGTTCTTTGGGGCGACCAAGTCGGCTTTGCTTCTACAACATGTCGCCATGAGAATTCTATGTCGACACATCAGAGACTGACGGCACCTGGACGTGGATACCAAAGTCTCCAAGATTCAGAGCCTTGACTGGACAGGTGAAATACGTTGCGGCGAGCGGATACTTTCAGGCCCGCTCTTTTGCAATGTTAAACTGAAACGGCCTGGGTGCCTTTAACTTTTATTGGAAAATGTGAAGAAAATAATCGGGTTAGGGGGAGGTGATACTTTCAGCAAAAGGAAGTTCTCAAGTTTACTTCCGACAAATTGTCTTTAAGTCACTTTTGGATACTGGGTTCATTCATAGGTCTTGGACAACGGGTCAGAGCCTCATCGTGAGGCTCTTCTCAAACTGTGAATGACGTGGTTGGACTGCTGTCTTCGGGGAACTCGCCAGCACATCAGCAACCAAGCTGGCCAAAGCGTAGTGCAGTTCACATCGAACGCACTATAGGCACTACAGGCTTTGTGGGAGCACAACTGGCCCCGCACGACAAGCTATGAACATGTTTGCCACGAGAATCCACGGTGCTCTGATCAAGCACGAATGCCAGGGGCAGCCTGGCAAATCAAGGTGAAGAAAATTGGAATGTCTTCCTGCACCGCTGCCACGGCTGGACGCAGTGACGTCAATTTGTGGAACATGTGCTGTCAGGCCTGCAGCTTGCAGTTTGCTTCGGCCTCCCTGATTTCAGGCTTGGGGAATATTGGGGACTAATTCGAGGCTTTCTGCAGAACAGTGGCAACACGATGCAACACGTGCTCATGTGGGCACTAAAAAATAAAGACAAGGCTGTTTCACAAATTGGGGGATTCTTGTATTTATATCTATGTTTTCTGTCTATGGCTCGTCCTCTTCCAGATCTTTGTCTGAGTCTACACCATTTACAAAGACACGGCAAGTCTTAGCCGGATGTCCCTGATGGCACAACTTGCCAAAACCAGAGATTGTCCTCGCTTATACTTTAGAGACCTAAGAGGCAAGGATACTGCCGCTGGCAAACACCTTCCGCTCCACTTGGCGGGAGACGAAACAATATGAAACTTCTTAAATATCTTACATGGCTTGAAGATGCTGTAGCATCAGTTCAATTATAAGGCAGGACTTGCCTAAGTATTGTGAGTTCAAATGATATGGCCGAGAGCTGGGTGCACTTACAGAACCAGTTGCTAACAGTCCTTCATATATCCTGAATATGAAGCTTCAAAAGCTGACCCTGGGCCCCATTTGTCCGATGAGGCATCTAGCTTAGTTTCTCCCAAGCATTCACTGGACATACCTGGTGGATGAACATCTCAGCCCACAGAGCGGCAAAACGTCGGGCCAAATGACGGACCAAGCATAGCAGGACGATTGGCAGTGAATCCGGGTCATACAGAGGACAGCAAAGGGACAGCTGACGACAGCTTCAAGAGACACTTCGTCTTACTGGTCCAGGTTCTGCAAGGAATTGAATCACGCTGTGCCGCTCGCACGCTCGGCTTGTTCTCTGGTCATGGCTGGTTTTGACACTGTCGGACCCTGCAGAAGGCAAAACAGAACACCTCTGCACCTGGCTAATACGCAGGTGAGAAGGATGGGATCACACGGCTTGGAGATCTGTAGCAAGTTTTGAATGTGTAGTGGAAACAGTGGATCCAAAACTCCGGGCAGGGTCAGCTGGGTATCGAAGTTTGAAGTGCACAGGGATGCGTGTGCTGTGCGGAAATGGGTTTAAAGAAGCAACGGGACAAAATTTCAACGAAACTCATCCACAAAGCTACAAGTTAAGGAGTGCAGCTCTACAAGCCATTGACCTTCAGTTAAACACTTAAACTATTGAACTTGAATCTGCGGAGTCAAGAAGCCATGCACAGTCACCATCAGAAGATGTCGGTTCCACACATACCTTCCACAAGTCGGCTGGGATTGACAAGCGGCAGCCAAGGATTCGACTGACGAGGGCCACAAATGCAGGGCCTAAGCGGCCCAGGCGGCCTAAGTGTTTCAATCTATGCTGCCACCAGGCCTGTCAGGCATCATCCCTGGCAAGTCGGCTTTGGCCCTTTGGCTTTCATGATGTGCAATGCCAGCTCACGCCATTTCACGCAGCTGACAGTTGCTGCTTGAGCCGACAACTTGATTCAACACAATGGAGTTGCTGTGTTCGTCATGTGATGGGCCCAGCCGCATGCCATTCCATGCCATTCCAACCCTCCCGAAGTGTGGAGCATCTGTGGAGAAAACAAACGCATTCTCAGGACATCTCAGCACAGCACCGGAAAATGTGTCCACTGTGCACTCTTCACCGACTCTTCACCGACTCTTCGCCCCTTTTTGGTCCTTTTTCCTCCAAGTCCACGCCCCACGAGCGCCAGGCTTGCCATGTCGATTTGACCAACTCCTCCAGCTCTGGTGGAGCTTGGATCAAAGCATCGCCTCTTGCCCACCTGTCGACGTCCAAAGGCACACCGTAGGACTGAAGCAGACCCTGATGATTTAATCATCTCGGTATCCAACTCATTTACTCATTTATATTTAATAAAATATTAATAAATGTGTTTAAACTGTTTCATGATATCATTTAATATCGTTTAATCCTAATTTGGCTGTTTAGCGCTCGCACATTTGAGCCCCCAGCAACTGCCATTCTCTTCGACGTGGCCTCAAAACGAGGTATGATATTATATGATATTATATGAAATTATGAAATTGCATGTCTGTAAATCGATGAAGCTTGACTTAAATCGGAGCGAGGATGACCAAACAAAGCAACATGTTTTATTGCAATCCAGCTCTATAGTACTTCGTAGGCTATTGGCTATTGCCAAGCCCTTTTTAACTCCTTTAGCATGCACTTTCAACGAGACTTACTTGAGTCTGAGTGAGGCTCTATCCAGCCAAAGCTTTCGGGTGGCTGCAAGCGGCTATTTGCCATGCTCAATCCATGAGAAAACTGAGAGCTCGACACATGCCGCGCCAGCTCGACTGGACGCCAAAGGTGGGAGCCCTTGAGGACCAAATGCCACCTGAATCAGACCGCAGCTACCATCAGCTAGACCCCAACATGTCAATTGTTCTCAATTTAAGTCATGTGCCTCTACTGCCTCTACTCTAATATACTATTAATATACTCTAATATCCTCTGTTTGTTGCATGTCTGCTAGTGCTCACCTCAGTGCATGTGTCTCAGGATGTCTCAGGTCGTCTCAGGTCAGGACGCACTCTGGTTGGCTAAAAATCTGGGGATCCATCCCGCCATTTCTCTCAAGTTGGTATTGTGGACCTGGAGCTGCAGAAACTGCAGAAGGCAGTTCAAAGGCGGCAACTTCGAATCATGTCAAAATCCAAGAAATATCAAGAAATCTAAGCGCCAACTGAGTAGCCAACAGCAATCCACTTGAGACCCGGGCAGGACCTGTGACGCGGGGCGCTTCAGACTTCAGCACAAGGGAAGTTGCTATTGCCTGAGGAGGAAACTGGAAAAGCACGGAGAACTCGGGAACGAAGGCCTGTCGCAAACACCATGGCCATATTCCCATGTGGCAGGCTGATGCTGCAAACATCTATACCAGCTATTACCAGCTTCGATATAAGGTGCTGGATGCTTTCTGCCAATCTGGAAGGGTCACGTGCAGCATCCATTGATGTGGTACTATGTGGTACTTCCCTTGTGCATTTCGCGCATTTCTTGCCTCCAAAGGGTCGATGAAGACAAATTCAATGCCACTGCCATTCATACATGGAGCTTGCCTCAAAATGGCTATCAATGCTATCCAATATGGGGGTTCTAGCCACCATCAATTCTTGTCAAGGCATTTTCAGTCTGTCTTGCTGGGGGACACCTCTTGAGACAGCATTTGGGAACCACGTGGAAAAATGCATGAAGTCAATCTATCCCAGAGTGCAGTTGTGTTCGGTGCGAAGCTGTTGCAGATATGGCATTGAACTTCGCGGTTTTCTACTATGTTCTCGTGATTCTCATGATCTTAAACTTTGACATACTTTAAATTGATCTTTAAATTTTAAACAGATTTAAACAGCATCAAAATCATCAAACAATTCCTCCAAATGGCAGCAGCACTTCCGAGGCCGTCCCATCCTTGGCGGCTCAGCAGCTCGGCAGCTCAACCGGCGACGTCGGCTGTCACCAGCTGAGGACCTGGCTCCTCGATCTGTGGCATGAGGAAAGGGAGGCGCCTTCACGTTGCCACACGTTGCCACATTGCCACACATTTGGCACAAACGCATCTCACAGATTCTCACAGCATCTCACAACAATGGCAATGAACTGGCTCTTTTCTGCGTGTTTGTGTGTCATTTGTGTGTCATTGTGTATGTTTGGGGTTGAAGAATGTTGAAGATATTTATCTCATCAGATCTCATCAGCATTGCCATCAGATCGCATCAAGATGTTGTGGCACGTTGTGGGCATCTGGTGATATCTGGTGCATCTGGTGGAGGAATGGCATGTGTCGGAGGCTGGGCGCCTCGGCCACCACCACTGCGCGCACGGCTGCTTCCCCATTGCCAGACTTGGCCTCGTCACTTGTCACTTGGCCCAACGATCAAAGCAATGATCACCAGGATGGATCCACAACTTGGCTCACTTTTTTAAGTTTCTGATGGTTTCTGATGAAAGGCCAACTCCACCCCTCCCGTTGTCTCTCCACACCTCCTCTAGCAAAGCTTCCTGGGCTGCTGCACCCTCCCACGCTGGAGGCGTTACCTCAGACACGTGTCTTTGCAGCAGGTCGTGAAGGAGAGACGCTAATTATGCTCTTTCATTGTATTTTTTCTGCTCAGTCACTCTGTGCGCATGCGCAGATCGCATGGAGGGAGAGGGAGGGAGGAGAGGGACACGGATAGTTGATGCGAAAGCAATGATGGATGTGCGAGGAATCTTTCATATTACAGACAGCTGACAAAAGGCAAGAGGCTCTCATTCACATCCACGTCTCGCAGGTCCAAAGCTGTATCAAGATATAACACCTGATATAATAATATCAAGATATCTTAAGATGTAGCCAAGATGTAGCCAAGATGTAGCCAAGATGTAGCCAAGTTGCTAAAACAGCATCTGCCCCCGCAGCCTGCCATGCAAATTGTCTCCAACTCAAACTCTATCAGTCTCGCAATATCTCGCCATGAGCTGCTGGGCCATGCTGGGCCTGGAGGTTCTTGGTCGCCTCCAAGGCCCAGTTCCGTTGTGCTTCCCAGGTCCACAGCAAAGCTTGGTGGCTGCGGCCCGGCTTCACTGCCATGCCATGAGCCATCAGAGACGCACTGCCACCTGACAGGGGCCTTGCTGGGCAACCTGGGATCACTGGGATCACAGGGATCACCAACAAAATCATACAAAATCCATCACAGTCCTAAAAACATGTCATTCTCAGACCATTTCACATCATTGTGAACATAACCGCCTGATACACAACCACCTCATAGATTGCACTGGAAATATCTCATAATGAGTTGCGCGTTCTTGGACATCCCTGGAAGATCTTAAGTCACTAGCGTATTTGCGATGAAGAGGCCTGCCTGCCTGTGTGTGCATAGAAGTCAGCTGCAACACTGACCTATCATTCAGTACCATGTGCCATTGCAATTGTCACGAAGCGTCACAACATGTCACAACGGCCAATCAATGCATCATGGTTGTGGCCAAGTTGTGGCTGTGATGCAAGGGACACGCAGAGTCTCCAAGGCGGGAGCTGTTGAAGCCACGCACCACAAGACGCGGCCCAAACGCAGTGTGCGACCAAGTTGTCCGGTGCTGCTTGGCAGCAAAGGACAGTTGCAGCGCTCATCCACCCGTCCAGTCTGCCGACAAAATGCAACAAACATCGACAACCGGCATTGAACATCATTTGATATATTTTGATATATTGAATTAGGACCATGATATGCCTTGATATGCCTAAATACGCCTCGATGTGGTTTGAAAAGCCCACACCTCTGGCAGGGCGTTGCAGCTGCAGGATTTGTCGGCACAACCACGAAGCCAAGATGCCCAGTTGGCGACGGATGACGCATCCGCCCTCAGTCTGGCAATGACAAAGTTGCACCAGCTGCACAGCCTATCCACTGTCGACAGTCCACAAGGTGAATCAGATGTCCGAGCCAAATCCAAGTGAGAAAGTGTGGGTTTTTTCCGATTTGGAATCAGGAACATAATCTTGCTAAAAATCGACATTGCTAGTAATGGTTACTTTATATATATATATATACTATATCAAAAATTAAGACTATATTACACTATACTATGCCATACAACAGCATACCATACAAGAGCCTATCAAGACCTACTCAGATCCAGGGTTCACTATGGACCTCTCAGTTCGCAACGGACCAACGCTCTGTACTTTGGAAGCAGCTTCCAAGCTCAGCCGCCAGTGGCGATGCCGCAGCTCTGCATAGAATAAGCCCATGTCGCCACGAAGCCTGGTGCTAAACGTAGGCAATTGGGGTGAATGGAGGGAATGGGATGATTGATAATATGTTAATAGATATTAATTGTTAATAGTTATGGATTGGATCATTCCCCCTTTCCCTACTAAGCACCAGTCAGATAAAGCATGAGATTTCATGCTGCTGATGATGGTGCCGCTGATTTTTCTAGAGGTCTGATGACAGAAAATTCTGGAAAAACCCCTCTGAATTGCCGTCCGGACATAATATGTCTGACAAAACACTAGGCTAATGATGTTCTGCCAAGGTGACCAAGGTTCATCGTCACCATTGCCTTCATCCTACAAGCCTCTTTCAGCCCACCTGAATAGCAATGCTTCATCTTCCGCCGATACATGTAACCATCGGCAAAGAAGGAGCACTTTGGCTGCCTTCCCCATGGGTCGGCGCGTTCGCCATGTTACGGTGTGGTCTTTATTGGCATGCGCAAAATCTGCGAAACATGAAATTTTGACACATCTTTGAGATCAAAATCTCATTCTGGTTGATGTCTCAAGATGTGTCAAGCGCTGAGGCGTTTCAGCCCGACTTTGTGCTTCGTTTTCGGCCCAGGCCACCCTGGCCCAAATGTGAGACTGTTAGATACATCAGGCGCAAGGGGTGCATGACAGGTACGTGTGAGATCGTGTGAGTTAATTACGCGGTGCAGTGTCGTCATATGTCGTGATGTTGTGCCATGTCTGATGTCATGTCTTGCAGGGCCCTAAAGGCTGGTGAGTTCCAGGTGCCTGAGATTTCCCAAGTCTTCAATAATCTGTCCATTTCTTTCCAGTCTTTCACACTTTATTTCAGGGCGGCTTTGAGATCACGAGACGGTGAACATATTTGGATATGCTAAAAATTGCTAAAATATCAATGATGAATGGTGTATGCTGGTCTGCAACATGGGTGCCTTTTCCAAAAAGCAGAGCGTTCCAAAGGCCAGCCACTGTGGCGCTAATTGGTCAGATTCAGCCTGCAAGACCAGAATTCAAAGGCCAGGAAAAGCTCCAGTTTTCCTGATTCCGGGTCTTGAGTCTTCATTGGACACTGATTCAATCGGTCAAATGATCAAGTGTCCTACTGTAATGCCCTTGAGTTTCAGCCTTGCAAGCTGAACGAATGAAGAAAGAAGTGAGCAAACTAGTCAATGAACTCAATAGGCTCACTCGCCTGGAAGCAATGCACACTGAGCACAGTGCTGAAGTGCGTCTAAAGTCTTCAAGAACATACGTGATTCATCATGCCAATATATGCCAATGATTGAGAAGGGGAGTGTTGGCTGGAGATACCGGATTTCGCAGGGTATCTCTTCGCACATGCTCATTAAACACTATGCTTTTAAGGTGAAACAATCGGCTCTTGAGAATCGTCCTTCTCACGACTTCGTCGCCAGCCACCACTCTTTTCTGCACGGAACAACCGGCTTCCTACATTGTCCAACCTTTGAAACGACATCATGCTTTTGAAACTGCTGTCAGGATGGCATCCCACATCATTTCCTTGCCAAGCTTGAAGTTGAGATTCCGAAGCAGTGGCAACTGGGCCCTGGTACCTTTGGAACCTTGGAGCCATAAGGTTGATGGAACTGAGTGAATCAGCGCTGGCACTGAAGCACTGGAGTTCTGCCTCTTGTGGGCTATGAAATGTCGAGACTTGCTGCTCTGTCGCCACTGCTAGATACAGCGTGGAAACAATGTCTTGTTCTGTGTAGTTCAAAGATGTTCAAAGTGTTCATCAAGATCATGTCAGTGTCAGTGTGCATGAGAAGATATGAGAAGATATGAGAAGAAGGGTTGCTCTCGGTCAATTCACTCCGACATCCTGAGACTATGCAGGAAGCTACCAGGGTTTTCCAGGTTTAGGAGACAGAGACCTAAGCGAGCGGCGAAAGCTGTGACTGGTGGCTGTGCAAGCTTTCTCTTGCACCACCAGACCCAGCGCCGCCAGTTCCCAGCGAAGCTCCGGGGAAAATGATGTCAGCCACAAGCTGCACAAATCTGCACAGTAAAAAGGGAGCTGACTACTTTTGGCTCCGCCAATCCTCGTGCCTTTGTGACCCCTCTGGCAACATCCAAGTTGGGTCCTGTAAGCAGAAAGCGTCAGAGACAATCCCATTAGATGCATTCCATTGCATCCCAATATATTCTAATTATATAATATAATATAATATAATATGATATAATATAATATATATATGATATATATATATACGTATATCCCAATCTGTCATACAGCTTTCAGCTTCCCGCAAAGCTGCAGCTCATGTCTGTTTCATATCGTTTTTTTATCATTTCCAGCGCCTTCCAGAACTGCCCACCGTCTCCTCTTGGAGGATCAGTAGCGACATACTTCGATGTCCAGCTTTTCGCCCTGGACCTGCATGCGAGAACTACGACCAGCATCACTTGGCGTCGGACGATCGTAAAAAATGAGCACTGCATGGCACTGCAGAACTCAGTTTCAAACGGCCGCAATCTTCATCTTGGCCATTAGCTCAGCAGGATCTCAGTAAACCAACGAGCGCTTGAGATGCACTCAAAGCAACAAGAGCACTAGTAGACATATTACACATTCAATCATATTCATACAAAACCTTGAAATGAGCTGCTGACTTCCCTGGCAGCCATTCACTGTAATGACACGGTCTCGCCGCTTAATTCCCATACCTTCAAGGTCGTGGAACGTCCAAAAGGCACAAATCATGCAAGTCACTGATGCTGCCGCCTACAAGAAACCAAGACATGTCAGACCCTAAACCGGCTATATGTAATGTAACCGGCTTGAACAACACATAGCACTACCGTACCCTATATCCTACATATTCCTACATATTATCCTACCAGATCATCCAGATCTACCGATCTCAAGGATTTCGTTTCCCTGTTCCTCTGCCTCGATGTGACAGATTCCAGTCCTTGATGAGGCCAGGGTTGACCTCAAAGCATTGGGACATGCAGATCCATAGCGATGGCACAAAAACATACAAAAACGCACAGAATATCAAGATATATCAAGGAAATTCAAAGGACATCACATTGGACTTGAGGCCAAGGGGTGAACGAAAGCTAAGGTTCCTTTGAGTTTGGAAACATGATGGGGCGATATGGTGAGGACATATGGTCGAGAGCAACTATATCCGCAGAAGGTTGGGACAAACAAACCTGAGCTAGAGAGTTAAAGAGTGACCTCAGAACGCCCCTGGCAGGATTTGAGCCCATGCGGAGCTTGTGGGGGAGGGGGGCTGGGGAGGTCAAGTGAAAAAATCACTGTGTCGGACACAGACCTGCCTCCTCCCCTTGCTGAAGCAAGAGTAAACTCCAGCTAGCTACCTCTAGCTTTCGTGATATCATTGGATCAACTTGGTGCCCGGCTGTCTTCACCAAAAGGCTTGTTCCTCGGACAAAGGAGGCTGTTTTCCCTAGGTCGAAAAAATGTGCGAAAATTGTTTAACGCCAACATGGCACCAACATGGCAGGCTCGTCAATGAAGGAATGCTGAGTGTGTGGCCATTTGGAGCATGCTCAACCTGGAGCCCCAGCCTGAAAGGGTCCAAACGTCCAACAGCCCAAGCGCAAATGTTGAGGAGCGGATGCCATCTACGGGTGGCTCAGGAGCCAGCGGGGCATAAGCTCTGGCAATGCTAATGCTGAAGGTCTTAGAAGGCAGTAGGCGTGGGCTGAGTTGCTTCCATGGCCCCCCGTTGTCATCTGCCAATTGTATCCAATTGTCATGGCATTGCCGCGACATGCCGCGACCAAGGACTCTAAGATACTCTAAGCCACTCACGACCGGCCGCTTCAGCGTCACTGTCAGTTCCTGAGTCCCGGATTTGGATTGACCAATCCTGGGCCAATCCTGGGGCCATCCCCATTTGCTTCACAAGCACTGCTGGCAAGTGGCAGTGTCAACCTTGAGGTGTTCTAATAAGCCCTGGCAGTGTTGCCGAAACTTTGGCAGTGCGCTATGGAAGCGCACTGCTATCGAATCGGATTCTATCAGGTAGCGGTTTAAAAGGATTGATTGAAATCAATGTCACCTTGGGATCTTCAGGAGCATAGATTATTATCTGATATCATCTTATATCATCTTATATCTATGTCACCAGTCACTCTATGTCTGTGGGTTCTCATCTCTCAGAGGCAGGTATGAAGCATGCTGAATTCGCTCTCTGCCGTGGCCTGTGAACTTCCCCTAGCACCGTTGACTTCCACGATGCTATCACCATTCCTCGGCATGATGCGGGACTGAATTGCTGATTCTACCTGTAGCCTGAGAGTGATACAACACTGTCCGGATCGAACATGGCTCACTTCTATGGAGAACATTGGGGAACTGCGATATACTGCGATTCGCTGCGTCTTTTTTTATCGCTCTTTCGGCTGCGGTTTCTCAACGACTTTGCTCGGCTACGCCACGGCATCGCCTGGATATCTCACATCTCAGGTCCTCATCTCCACACGCATCAACTCACCACGCTTTCGTCGAGACCCATCTCCGCCCTCCAGAGTCCTAGCAGCCCTAGAGGCTCGCATTTGCCCTTGGAGCAGCTCCTTCCCTGGCACATCAAGCTGGTGGTACCACAGGTACTGTATGGTAACGGTACCAATCTCGCAGCCGCTGAGGAGTGGCACCCAAATACCATGCTATGATGATTCCGGAGTTCCTCGGCAACGGTCGACTGGAAACTCCCTCGAGTTTTTAAATGGCTTGTGTCTGGGTTCAGAGGCTTCATCTGTCCTGATTTTCCTGCATTGTCTCTCCATCTCCATTTGTTTTTTGTACTGATCGGGCTGAGACGAAGATGTTTAGACAAGGTTAGAGTATGTTCAAACAAGATATGACAAGGTTCGATGTAGTTTGGAAGTTTCTGCATATTTTTATGGATAGGTTTACCATGGTTTACCATGGTTTACCATGGTTTACCATGGTTTACTTATGTTTACTTGACTTTTTGCGCAGCAAAGTCTCAGCAGTTGCTGTCGCAAAGGCCCCACTTCCAACATCCGCCGCGCCGAGGTGGTCACCGCCGAGGGGATGAAGTGAAACGCCGTGGCGCCAAGCCTGGTAAGTCGCATGACCTCAGATCACCATAGATCACCATCTGGATCACCATAGATCACCGAGATATCCATGGTATCACCATGGTATCTACCCATGATCTACCCATGATGGTATACCCATGTCCAGGGTGATCCGTTGTGTGATCCCATGCCAGATCTGAGGCCACCACGAAATCCACATCTTCCAAAATGGGCCATTCACTGGCAGAGACAGTCACAGCAATGTCAAGCAGTGTCCAGCATTGTCAAATGGCTGATAGAAAGTGAAACAAAACCTGTTGAGACATTGGCTGCCCAGCCTGTAGCCATTCAGCTGCTCAAAGGCAGTGCGTCGCACGAAAATCCCTCGGTCTCCGAAAACCAAACGTGTCGATCTGAAGCATTCCACCCGCGTGAACCAACCTTGGGCAACTTGGGCAAATTCAACGAATTTGTGACGACATGATGGAAGACTTTCGGATGGCATTCATAATGTCAATATATGTCAATGGTCCCTGCTGTACCATTCAGAATCTAGACTCTAATCTAGACATATCTAGACGATTTAGGACAGGCCACGCAATGCCACGCATCAAAACTGTTCCAAGGAACTCCAGAGCTGGAGGGTCCAACTTTGGTCCTCCTCGTGAAATCTCAGCTCAAAACAGCCACCCATGACACGTGTATCAGAAAGCGCGGCCTGGCCAGTCTGGGATAGCAGTGGACAGTGGAGCCACGATGAGCCACGGCTCATTGTGAGACAAGCCGTGTCCGACCCCATCACTGCGAGCTTTGAGAAAACAGTTGCTGGATATGGCATGATATGGCTGGCCTGAATTGCTGCAATTGCACCCTCGGGTAAATCTGTGTCAGCATGCAGGAATAGCAGAACGGAAGCCTGAAGCGAGCAGAATTGAGGATTCTACATCAAGTCTCACATCATGTTGCAATACGTTACGCCCAAAAGACTGACAACAGGACTTGCGTTGTGGGGAAATGATTCGACATGTGAAATGAGTTGATGCCCAGGTGGGCCAAACTTGCTTCATTGGATTCATCCATCATCCTACAGATCCATAGATGCTACTGTGTACCGCTTGAAACGGGCCATGGCCCACCTTGGTCGCCCTGGCTCCCGTATTCATCTGCACAGCACGGCCACGTGAAGAGGCCAAGACTTGGGCGCCACATTCGGCCGCAACTTCTGAGGTCCGATCCTCCGTCGCAGCTGCAACTTGTGGATACCAATATGATGTCTATATGACATCCAATGACCTCGCCTGATCATCCATGATAATTACCTGCTGACAACTCATGGCAACTAGCCATATCTTGTGACTTATGATAGCTTGTCACATGTAATAAACAATTTTGGAAGGTGGATACGGATACCAGCTTTTTATATTAATATATATATGTATATATATATATATACACAATTATATAGTTATATATTTATTTATATCATGTTCGCTGTGGATATCTGCTGGCCAAGTTTCAGCTGACCCGGGATCCACCACCACAACCTCGCTTGGTGATGGCGTCTGGCTAAAAATGCTCTGCAAAGTCTTGGGCAAACTCTTCTCCTGCCATGTGAGGGGATGCAACACTGAACCCATCGGATTCTGCCAACGCAGGTCATATCAGTGCCCGTTAGCGTCGGCCACTGGATAGTCCAATCGCATTGGAAAATCTGCAGGAAACTCCTGAAGAATACTTGGGGCTAAAAACCGGCTGGTGTCCGGCTTCATCTTTCCCTTCAACACAACCTGTGGATCGTATCATGATGGATCTGGTTTACATCTCACGGCCAGATTCCTTTTTGCACCGCATGATCTGTTGGCAATTCATCGCCTTAAAAAAAAAAAAAAAACTTGAAATGAGCAGTACCCAAGACCCGCATCCCTTCCTACTCCTTGTTTGAGCTATCAATCACGCAGCTCGTAGATTTTCCATACACGAGCAATACATGCGCATGATTGTGCATGATATCTCCATTTTAGCGTTGAAGAATTACGTCATATTCCATGTCTTTCACCATCAAACGACATCAACCGGGTCTTGGGATATCTCGGTTGATCGTCTTCCGTCATGCTTAATGAAACTGTCACGCCAGGCACTTCCGTCCGAAGCTGTACAGATCTGTACAGTGAAGGATGTGAAACAAACTATTTGAGCACGTTTGAGCCATGAAACCTCTGCCCCGTTTTTCCATTGGACTGTTGATTGGTAGATATCCTGTATCATTATGGGCTACCCGGGTTACCCCTATAACGACCCATCAACAGGGGTATGTTTTATGGCTCATTGGTCCACCAGAACACGATTGATCGGAGACAGATTCTTAATTCCAATCACCTCCCGGTGATCAATCTCAAAGATACCTGCGCAACAGGACTCCCGAAATCCCGGAGCAAACTGCTGACAAAAAGTGCATCTGCCGCAAGAGAGCACTTTGCGACAAGGTTACACCATGCACAATGAAGCCCGCAGCACTGTCGGAAATGTACCGTACGAGGTACTGACGGTCAGTATCAGCTCCATCACTAAGCATGCTGAGCTGATTGACAAAGGCCGGGATTTGCCTGCAGCGTTCACTCAGAGATGCGCCTTGGGCAAAGAGGCGCGCGGCCAAGTAGAAGAGGTAAAGAAGAGGAAGCAGACTGGACTCGTACAGGAGGACCATCCAAACTTCCAGACCATCATCTAGCAGCAGAGTGAAAGAGCCTGTGATGGCAACAAAGAAGCCTACATAGCCGAGAAGGTTCAATGAAATGAAGCACGGTGTGATTTCTCTCCCAACGCACTTTAGCAATGCTTGCAAAGAGTTCCAACTCTGGATACCACTGATGAAGTCCTGATTCTCTACGATGTCTGCACACCAGCAATCCAGCGTCTTCCCCAGGTCCAGAAGCAGATTGAACTGTACGTACGCTCCGTTCATGACCACTGCACTAGAGATTGCAAATAGTGAACAACTTGCGATGGCTTGGAGAATACAGAGCCACCTGGGCAATCTGGTTTCAAGCCTGGAAAAACCGATGTAAACCGATGTATCTTCTAGAAAGGCCCTTTTTAGGATCCAGGAAACAAGATTAAAGTTGGATGCCAAATAAATCGTGGATGGACCATGAAAACATTGCAAACCACAAGCCAGCCACGAACCGTGGGTGAAGTGACCTTCTTCATCTGGTGTAATCTCAAGAAGCACCTGCTGGACAATGAATTCCAGCAAAACCTTGGAAAGATTTGGAAAATGTTGGAAAGTTGCTTCACTTGAACTCTGGATTGACACATATCACGAGTAAGCCGGACGAATAAACCCCTGGCTGTTAATTGGGGTGGTACCATTTAAGTATCTGGTTAACCATTTGGGGAATCATCACAAATCCGTGTCAAAAGTGTCCTCCGCCCCCCCCAAAAAAAAAGTTAGAACATGTTCTTGGTGGGCCCACTGAGGGAAGAACAAAAGATCGGCAAATCCAAGACACAAAAGCCCACAAAAAGGTGAAATGGCACAAATGTTTCTTCGCCACACTGGCCCAGTCCAGTCCATGGCCACAGTCCTGCACAAACTCGTCCTGGTGGCTTCAACGGTGGGATACAGAAATTAGCAAGTCTAAAGTAGAATCATCCCCGAAACTACAATGATCCCGAAGATAGAAGGGCAAGTTATCACTGTTTTGGTAGGACTTTTCTTCTTCTTGGTGGTTGCTACAGCTTGAACATCCACGATGGATGGAAATCTCATAAAGTACCACTCGATGATAAGATTGATAAGCGATCAGACAATACTGGCTAATGGAAAATAAACATGGTACCTACATGCAGCTATGGATTGGAAATAAAAAGTGTTTGAATCCATCAAGCAGAAATCCAGTTTTTGCAGCGCCATGTTGAGGTCGGCTGAACGGAGCGAACGCTTCACCAGTTGCAGCAAGAGAATGGCCACGATGCTGAACAGTATCAGCGACAAAGCTTTCCATTGCTCTCCCGCTGGCTGCAAGTCCAAGATGTACAAAGTCACTGTTGGCACCAAGTAGCAGAGACTCATCATGACAATGCTGAAGGTGGTGAACTTGCTCCAACTCAGCCATAGACTTACTCCAATGTTGTCCACAAGGATCGTGCAAACTAATCCTTTACGAGCTGTGCAGGTAAGGATGCCTGAGAATCTCGAGCCAGGTGCTTAAAAGCTGACCCCCTCCTCCTCAACAAAGAGCCCTGTGAAGTGAAGCGTTGTGTAGCCGGAAGCTCTAGAGGTTTCCCCCCTGGATCCTTTGGCCGAGGGACCTCTGGTACAACCGGATGCCGTCCAGCTGAGGATTCTGGAGTTTTGGCGCCTTTCTGTGGGGTGTGCAGCATCATCCTCTCCAAGTCATAGAGATCAGGAATGCCTGACTCAACGCGGCCAGGGAGGTGACTTGTCAAACCCTGTCTGGGGATCACCGTCCTCACTGTCCTGACCACGATCGTGCTGGTCATCCGGATCCCCTGCCGGTGAGTCCGACGATGCTGCCGGCTCTGTCAGCGGCTCTGTTTGGGTGGCCTCGGTGGATCCAGTTGCTCCGGATCCAAGGCGTGTCTGGTCCATCAGCTTCTGAAGGTACAACAGAAGCTGCTCTTTGGTTTCCATCTGTTCAGCTCGAAGCTCCTTTATTTCACTCCGAAGCTCTTCAAGTGCAACACACCAAGCTGGACCAGTTTGCTCTACACTCTCTTGTTGACGTGCCGACATTTGCCGGGCCAAGATGAGCTGAGATGCGCAATTCAGAATTGTGAAACAGCAGCATGCTTGAACCGAAATGGATTCCAAACTGAATTCGAAGAAAATGGCTGGAACCCTCAAAAAGCTCCAACTTGTGCAGATGATGCAGGAATATCAGGAAATCCCAGGAAATTTGGTAGGGTAGTTGGTGGCAGTGAGGCATGGTGAGGCCACTCATTTTTTTGCGTCCAAGTGCCAGGCCTCATTCATGGCAGGAATGACCACTGCCACATCCGCCGCCATGGCTGCGGCTGCAACTCCCAAAGGTTTGAGCCAACTGATGTGGCCATCTGAAAGGATCCACAAAGACTTACGGTGATTTTAAGTGCGCAATTTTGCAGTTGCAAACTGTAGAATGTAAACACATGTAAAACTTGAAACAAATCTTAAGATAACCAAAGTAAAGGTGAGATATGCTGAGATGTTGGCTGAAGCATCATGTCTTCATCCTCCTGTTGCTCGTTGTAGGCACCTCATTGAAGCGATTGAAAGAAAGCAGCACTTTAGGAAGATACCGATCACATACGATCACATACTGCCACGTTTGTAGCAGTGTAGCTCATTTTGTCCGGCATATTCCGGCATCTAGGTTTGACTGAGTTGCAAACGCACCGGCCCCATCTGAGCGATCGCAACACAGGGACCAAACAAAGATTGTGACTGACTACTTGGATCCCTTGAAACATCCACTGAAACCAATTTGGATTGATGCCTTGATGGCACTGATGATCAACGTCTGCCCATCAAGTGCATCCAGGTTGAGGCCCAAGGATGAACCATGGGCCTGGGAAAGCCGAGCGTCTCATCCAATGATCAGCGTTACCGGTTAACATCGGTTAACCATACGCAACATGTCCAAATCCAGGCACTGGCAGACTGGTAGAAGCCGAGGCGTGGGCCCTCTCTATCTGCACTGTGAACTCGGGATTGGTCCTTGGCAGCTTTTGGGCTGAAGATGGCAGAAGACTCTCTATCAGCGCTGTGAACTCGAAAACCATAGATAGATATTGTTACTGATCAAAGGAAGTTTAAAGGTCAAACTTCCGACAATATGGCCAGATGGATAAGCAGAGGTGGGAAGAGTCAGAGAAGAGAAGAGAAGATCAGAGAAGAGAAAGAGTCAGAAGAAAGAAGATGCAGGTGCGCGAAGGTAGCAAAGTCGCGATTCACAGTGTTTTTTCTAATGATTTGTGGCTCCGGAGGGTCGAAACATAGGCTCGCTAAAGCGGCGGGTGCGGAGCCATGCGGCCAGATGCGAGATGAAAAATTGCACGCCATTGTGGCACGAAGCACATTTGGAAGTCAAAATGTACGAAACACACCGGGTTCGGACCACTTTTGGAAGTTGAGACGTCGAAAAAGTGCACGCCGTTGTGGTGCGAAGCACATTTCGAAATCAAAAGTGCAAAAAACTGACAGGTTCGGAGCACTTTTGGACGGTTCTGCCTGGCAGGCACAAGGGATTATGCACCTTGCCAAAACTGAGCAAAACGTGATGGTTTTGTAGCGTGTCCAAAACCGACGGCAGGCGTGGGACATTTGGAGAGGATCTGGCATCAGATCTTCAGGTTTGCTAAGATGATTTTGCGTGACAGGTGCAGCGCTTCGTGTGGCCTGGCATCACTTTTTCCTGGCAGGCGCAGTACTTTTTAGACAGGTGGAGTGGAATAATCACAAAACAAATTGGTACGAGGCCGTCACCTCTGCACTCAACTTTCCATTTAAGAACGTCTCGCAGAATTGCTTCGTTTTTGACGTTGTCAAGTGCAAAAATTGAGGAAGTCTCGCAGAATTGCTGCGTTTTTGATATTGTCAAGTTCAAAAACTGAGGAAGTCTCGCAGGGTAGCTTCAATTCAAACTTGCAGATAGACAGATAGACAGACAGACAGACAGATAGATAGATAGATAGACTACAACTGCAACTACAACTGCAGTACACTAAACAAACATGCTACGCTACAATACACTATTTACACCACACTACGCCAATTACACTACACTACACTAATTAGAATACACTACGCTAACTACACTACAACTATAACTACAACTACAATTACTACCAGTAGTACCGCACAAGGCGGTGGCGGAAGTGTCAAAAATAGGAAACCTATAGGAGAGGTTGGTTGTTGTGAGTCACGGATGGCAGAGCGAAGCCATTGATGGACAAACAGGTGGTCGAGGTCTCTTCTCTTTCTCTCTCTTTCTTTCTCTTTCTCTGACTATCTACCTACCTACCTACCTATCTATCTATCTATCTGTCTATCTATCTGTCTATCTATCTATCTATCTACCTATCTATCTACCTATCTATCTATCTATCTATCCATCGATCGATCTATCTATCTCTCTCTCTCTCTGTCTGTCTGTCTATCTAATCTAATCTAATCTAATCCTAATCCTAATCCTAATCCTAATCTAATCTAATCTAATTTATCTATCTATCCATCTATCTATCTATCTCATCTGTCTATCTAACTATCTATCTGTCTATCTGCAATTGTGCAAAAGAAGCTATTCTGCGAGACTTCCTCAGTTTTTGAACTTGACAACATCAAACACGTGGCAATTCAGCGAGACTTCCTCAATTTTTGCACTTGACAACGTCAAAAACGAAGCAATTCTGCGAGACGTTCTTAAATGGAAAGTTGAGTGCAGAGGTGACGGCCTCGTACCAATTTGTTTTGTGATTATCCCACTCCACCTGTCTAAAAAGTACTGCGCCTGCCAGGAAAAAGTGATGCCAGGTCATACGAAGTGCTGCACCTGTCACGCAAAATCATGTTCCCAAAACTGAAGATCTAATGCTGCAAAATGCAACCCCTCTCAGGAAAAGGAGCGCCCGGACCTCCTAACAGCTCTGATGAACATGTCTCTTGTACATCTTGTACTGCGCCTGCCACGGAAAATGCATCTTTGCAGATCCTCTTCAAATGTCCCACGCCTGCCATCGTTTTTGGAAATGCAACAACACCCTCACGTTTTGCTCACTTTTGACAAGGTCCGCAATCCCTTGCGCCTGCCAGGCGAAACAACATCTGAACGTCCAAAAGTGGTCCGAAGCCCGGGTGTTTTTCACATTTTAACTGCGAAATGTGCTTCGCACCACAACGGCGTGAACTTTTTCGACATCTCAGCTTCCAACAGTGGTCCGAACCCATGGTGTTTTCACAGTTTGACTTCGAAATGTGCTTCGTGTCACAACGGCGTGCAATTTTTCATCTCTCATCTGGCCAGCTGGGCTCCGCACCCGCCGCTTTAGCGAGCCTACTTTTCGACCCTCTGGAGCCACAAATCACTGGAAAAACAGTGTTTCGTGACTTTCCTACCTTTTCGCGCACCTGCATCTTCTTTCTTCTTACTCTTTCTCTTCTCTGATCTTCTCTCTTCTGCTCTTCTCTTCTCTATTCTTCTGCTCCACCTCTGCGTTTCATCTGTCCATATTGTCGGAAGTTTGACTTCTAAACTTCCTTCGGTTACTACTACAGCTACAACTGCAACTAGAGTTACGCTACATTACACTACACGATGCTAGGCTACAACTACAACTGTAAACTACAACTGTGAACAACAACTGTAAACTACAACTGTAAGCTAAAACTACAACTGCAACTACGCGCTATGCTACGCTACACTACACGATATAACTACAACTACAACTAAACTACTTTTCCATGTTTCACTAAACTACACTAGACCACCTTACAGCACACAACACTACAGCACACTACGCTACACTACATGTCATTTCACTACATTCATTACACCACACCACAACTACAATTGCAACTACAACTACACTACACTAATTACGCTACACTACAACTACAACTCCACTACGCTACAACTAGAACTACAGCTACACTACAACACACTACAGCCAGCAGTTGTGGGTGAGGTGACCACTGCAAGCATTGCAAGCACTCCAAAAAGCACGACTCCAACCACTTTCCCGTCCATCAGTGGAATCGCTCTGCCATCCATGCATCACAACAACTCACCTCTCCTATAGATCCTATAGTATCCTATCTTTGAAACTTCCGCCACGGCCTTGTGCGGTACTACTGGTAAGTATTAATCTCCAACTTCTGCCATCGTTGAGACCCAGGCCCGGCAGTGGTGGTCGCTAGTGATCTGGCAGTCAAGAATCCAGATGAATTGCAGGCCTGCATGATGCCAGCAAGGTTGGCAGTCATCTTCTCAGGTGCTAAACCGGCAGCTGAGAATGCAGTGTGTACTGAATTTAGCACGACGCAATGAATTTTGATGTACTTTGCGGTGTTGCATTGAAAATCATAGACTAGAAAGATTGAATTTTGTTGTTTGCAACTCTGAAGCGCCATATGTTCACATGCCTGCTCGCTGCCTTCCTGCCAAACAAGGATTTCGCGAACAGGTCGTACCATGATTGGATTGTGGGGAGGTTGCGCTAGGGCAAATCACGACTGCAAAGGGCCTTTACCAAGCAAGACATAGCAAGACCGGGGCATACCGGGAGCAGGTTCAATATACGCCCGATATAAAATGAGGCATTTCGCTTCACTGCCACCGGTCTCTCTGACAGGCAGCAGGAGGATTATATAGACTATTATAGACGCAATGATTAGACTTGATTAGACCAGGGTACTGGGGCAAAAGGTGACTTGCTGCATATTTTCAAAATGGAGCGCGCACTCAAATTGATGACTCCTTGTAATTGATACTCGCCGAAGAGAAAGAGACTCCATTCCTCAAATGTCCCGATTAAACACAGAGACCAAGACCGTTCAAAACTTTCCACATATCTCAGCATGCCCACTTCTAGAGGCCCAGTGAACATGAGCTTGCAGATGCAAACATCACATGGCCAGCCAGGAGTCTTTGAAGGGCTCCCATCGTGAAACTCCTCCAGCAAAGTTCTGCCCAACGCAGCCTGCACGGTCAAAACGCTACAGAAACTTCATTAATTAACCCACACATACTCACAAGATCTCACAAGAATGCCTCCCACACTACATGGGCTGTCGTGGGAATGTGAGTCACTTGCGGTATCTTACAGTAGCCATTTTTGGTGGACGTGGCAGCACATTTGCGAATCGGACTTTTTCTGCAGCGCTTCCAGGTTGCTTCACACGGATGCCCAACCAAAACCTCAGATTTCCATGGCGATCTGCAAGTTCTGTGGGATGGTAGTCCTGCATCCTTTTAGCTTTGAATACACACACATATACATATATATTATATACACATACAGATATACAGATAAATAAATATATATATATTATAGTGTATATTCAAATATCTTCAAGTTGATTAAGTTGTATAGTCGATGTTAAAAGGATTTGGAAGCTTAAAAACGGTTGCAGTATGTTGCAATAATATGCAGTAATAACCTTGATCCAAGTGTCGCATTTGTTCCTTCTTCTGCTGGTGACTTTGCACACAGCGCCTCTGCCGCCTCCAGGGTAAGACCTGTCAGGTCACTCCAAGCCTACCACACAAAGATGAAATAAGAATATGAAAAAAAAGAGGTACAAATGGTTGAAACATTGATTCCCGAGGAAACATGGTCATCGAGTCACTGCTTGATAACGCTTGCAGCCACCACTTTCTTACTTTCAGCAGGACTTTCAGCAGGACGTTTCCCAGTGGCCTGGTTCAGGTAGTGGCGGCCACGGAGCTTCCTCAAAAACATCCTCAGCCCACGACAATTTCATTGCGCTGAGATGGAAATCCGTGAGCTGGTGCTGATCACATATCAAGATTATCAAGCATCAATCTAAGAACTGCCCAAGTTTCTAAGCGTTCAGCGCGAACAAGAACTTCCCTGCCATCAGCCAAACGCACCAACCATCTGCCCCTCTCCATGTCGGCTCTCACAATCAGCACCTGCCATGAGATCCACAAGGAGACACTCTTAGCCTCCTAGCATTTCAGGAATCATGGAGACATGTTGAAACAATTCAGACTGGCCTCTGATCCATTGAGCTCCGTTTTAGATACCAACCTTGGTTGAAAGTTTAGACAGGCTTGTTGTGCTAAAGTGTGCTTTTATTATACCTCGGTTCGCATTGCCTCGTTTGGCATGGCCTCGTTTTGCAACACTTTTGGACCGTGAAACATCCAGCAACACTCTGTCTTGCTCAGCTACCCTTGCAAGCGTGCCCAGCACCCTGGCCGCGGGGAAGCACCACCACCAGGAAGAGCAAGAGTGGACGCGAATGGATTCCGCCCCAGAAACACCATCTGCATCGCACCTCTCAGGGACATTCAGGAACCCAAGTAACTTGGATATCTCTGAGTGATCATGTGCTCAATGAAGTCTGATCTGGTCTTCTGTCTTCCAAAATGCAAGGGCCTCCAGTCCGAATGCTTTCCAACCTGCATTTCCAAACATGCGTGGAATCATGTCGAATCTAGCATCAATTCGATATCTCGATATCAACTCCATCACATGATCCCAACTCAGATCTTCTCAGGCCCCAGCTCCAGGCATTTCCAAAGCTCCACCAGCAGGTGCAGCTGCCGTGCGGTGGCAAGCACTGGATGCTGCTGGGACAACTCCCGCGTCAGCAGCTCTAGCAGCTGAGGATCTAAGTGATCCACGACAGCCAGGCCCAAAGGTGATAACTGCGAGAACTCTGACCACTGATGGCCTGCAGTTGCCAACTGGCAGTTGAGTGGGTCATGAACTGGTCGGATACGCCGTTGCCTTACTTTTGCAGTTTTACATTCTTTTACTGTCACATACTGTCACCAATCCCTCAGCTCGGTGAACTCAATTTATGTCAATTTGCTCACGCGCCTCCGTTCGGCTCCATTGCTATAGAGATATGTGGCATGTTTACGCGAGGCAGCTGCTGCCTCACAGAAAGTGTCATGCTGGACCGCGTGCGCCATCTTCACAAGTGAAACCATTCCTTCTTGGCTCATCTTGTATGATACTTTAGATATAATATAACTGATGTATATATATAATATATAATATATATATATATATATTATGTATATATATATACAGTATTAGTACTGATGTGGCATTTGTTGCAATCTTGGCATATCTTGGCCCTTGGCACCCAGCCTCAGTTCTGTCGCATGCCACGGACTGATCGAAGACACGCCATCTTTGGGGCCATGGAAAGAGATGCGCGTCCCCGGAGCTGCAGCCAACCTGGGACAAGGTGCGATGATGTGCGATGCATCACGAACGAGGTCAAACATGGTCAAACCAAGTAGGATCCAAGTAGAAACCAAGCAGAAACCAAGCGACAAATCTCGAAACCATGCAGATGGGCACCAGAAAAGATCCTCCATTGGAGCCCGCAAGATGCGCACTGCCAGTGGAGGAAGCTCAAAGGGTGGTCCTACACCAGTGAGAGAAACACTGGAGATGCAATGATGATCTTCTGTACAAACTCGTGGGCAAATTCATGAAATCACGTGTCTATCCATCTATCTATCTATCTATCTATCTATCTATCTATATATCTATATCTATATATATAAATATATTATGCATAATATGCAAATATGATCAAGTATGATCAAGTATGTATATGAAGATCGTTGTTTGCTGAGATGACCACATCCAGGCCTTCTGGTGGGGTGGTCACCAATGTGGACGGTGAAGGCTGCGCCAAATCCAGGAGGAATGCTGCGCGCAGCAGCGTCCAGCTCCAGGTCAAACCTGTTGCTGTGCATGGGAATTGTGCACTATGGGAACTCTCCTGGAGGTAATCCATCGGAAATTATCTTCCAGGACTATTATGTGAGTTATATGGATATTGGTTATGATGTGCAAAATGGGATATTAATTACCCCAAGATTCTCTAAGTTGAGATCCGGGTCTTCAAAACAGCAACTGCCTTCGGTGGCGACATCGAAGAAGCGCCGCTCTTTGTACATCTTGTGTTGCATCTCCTTGGTCACTTGTCATGCTTGCAGCGATCTCATTGGAGGGGATGGAGAGCCATGTGTCATCAAACAGCATCAAAAAGCATCACGAAAGGCATGCTGTAAGTATATGTTATCATATATATATATATTATATACAATCATATATCATCATATATTCTGACACAGTGCCTAGCCATGCATAGCCCCTGATGTGACATTCTTCCCGGTCTACATTCCAGACCAGGTGCCGTGCGTAGTTCGAAGCCGCCTCCGGCACCTGCTCGTTGACTGAAGAGCCGACGCCAGCTGCTGATCACGTAGGCCCAAATTGACTGGACTTCTGGCCACAACAAGGCGCTTGCAGCTGCCACATGAAGTATCCTGATGTGAGGACTCATCTAGGACAACTCGACTCAGCTTGACTGGGCGCAGTGGACTAAGGGCTGGTGTAGCATGTTTCAGTCCTGTGGTGACTTTCCGGCCTTTGGAGGAACAAATTGTCGGAGCAAAGGATCAGCTCTGCGACCTGCAGACTTACACAACAGTCTGGGACAGTGGGAAGCTTAGGGGCAGCTGCTAATGCTGCCTACTCTTGTCATCCTAATCCTAAGTCAACCTTATTTCAACCTTATAATTCAACCAAATCCATCTTTGAAAAGATGCTTCCTCAATCTTGTCAAGGTTCCAAATTCAAAACAGGAAACCGCATCACATGACGTCGCCTCCATGCACCCTCGGCACCTGCGTCTGAAAGGTGTAGTCTCGGAAGCCGGCATGGGGGCTCACTGGCATCAGCTGCTTTCCAAAATCCAGGTCCTCAAGCATTCAACCAATGGTCATCGCGGTGTCATGGTGGATGCAGTCATTATTGTGACACCATCAGTCTTCTTCCCTGCGCTGACCCAATACCTACCTACATTGTCCTGACATTCATAGTTAGTTAGTATTACTAATGCAATTGTATGCATTTGTATGCAATTGTGTCATAATATGATATAATATATCATTGCCCCACCCCAAGCATCCCCTCAACGCGCCTCGCCGGAGTTTTGCGATGGCCACTTCCCATCCGAGGTCACCAAGGGAGGCCAAACGGCCCAGAGTCGGTAGCGCCCCAAGAAGTTCGTGAAGCGATTGTCACCCTGCAACTCCGCCTGCAGCACGTCATCAAAGGACTCCCACATGAACTTCATGGAGGCCTTGAAGCGCAGCTCAGTGGCTGCCAGCAACGGCCGGGAAATCACTAAAAAAAATAGAAGTCAAGAAATCCTTATGTCTCAGGATGTCTCAAGGTTGCAAGGTCTACTCACATGGCATGATGCGAAGTCTTGGTTGCTGATTGGTTCCAAACATGAGTGGCCGTCAGGAGAAGTTCAAACCCTCAAGGTTCGCCTCCATCTTCTGGTAGCCACGCCGGCTGACCAAATAGCCCCAAGCACCACAGCAACCAGTTGAAAGTACATCCTCGCCAATCATTGCACGAGATCCAATTGAGTACAAAAAGTACGACTCTTCCTGTTTCAACTGCGGTTTGTAGCCATAGAGCTCTGACATCTGCACCTCCTCTGTTGACAGGACAGCTTCACAGGGATGTGTCAATTGCATGATCTTCCTGGGCTGAGCATATTGTAAACTTCGCAGCCTCCAGTCCAATGGGCCCAAAATCACCACGTCCAACAGGTCGCCAGCACAGGTGATGATATCTCGCAGCACGTTGGTCATCTGGGGATTAAGCACTTGATCATCTTCCAAGACCACCACAAAAGGAGCCCCTTCCTCAAGACCCTGACGAACTGCCCGTGTGTGAGACAACCAGGACCCCACGTACCCTACGAAATGCCGTTCCTCCTCTGCAGTCATGGCTACACCAATGGCTGGCCGTGCTTCATCCCATCGTAAGGCAAAACTCGTCAAATCTCGCAGATATGGCTGAAGACGGCTGCGTTGAACCACTCGGTGGCGGCCATCGGTGGCGGCAAAGCGCCGGGCATTTTTGACACCACATCGTTGCATCTCTCGCCGCATGTCACTGAGCCTGGGGGCACCGGAATGCATTGGTATATCCAATTATGCTCATTTCTGAACTCTATAGCAACGTAGCAACCCCAGAATAAATAGATCAGTCGGAGACCTGGAAATTTCCGAGGAAACATCATCTACGACATCATGGAAACACGTTCCTATCTGTCTGGGGCCCCCATACACAATTTTCTGGAGGCAGTATCTATGAGATTTATTGAGATTTGGGATCACAACACCAAATCGACAGGATGTAGGACGTATCCAACATTATCCAACCACAGTTTTCGCCAAGCACAAGCACTCACGGCATTCTTTCACATGCTTTTCGTGTGCCTGTGAGGGCTTCGATCCAAATTCACCACGAAAGTTGGAATATCGGTCCAGTGAGGCGAGGAAGGCGAGGATCCCATCGATGGTGCGGACAGGTCTCCGAATGACACAGTTTGAAGGTGAAGTTCGTGGGCAACTCGATGAAGGGTTCCAACCAAGCTGGAGAGCTGACCCTCCTTAGCTTCTTCGAAAGCATTTCCACTCCACCACATATGCATAGAAATATGGACATTATCCAAATTTATCCAACACCTTATTCCAAAAAACGGACTCCACTCCCAGGTATGTCCATGGCATGTCCTTGACTTCATAGTCATTAGTCATTAACTGTCCTTTCTCTCATATTATTATATTATACTATATTTTATATCATATATTGTCCAAACTTATCCACATCAAAGTCCTTGCTTTTTTTTTGCTGAATGCTTCCAAGCTGCGCATGGGCTGTTCCCCTCCCAGCTGAGCAACAGCAATGCTGCAGTCAGGCGAGCTGCGGACCGTCCCGAGATGGTCCCTGGCACATGTGAAACCGCATGAAACCGCCGTTTCAAACGTCACATGCCCATTCCTTCATGAAAAACGTGCTCCCAACGACCTTCACCTTCATTGTTTCAATCTAATAAGAATCTAATGTTTATATTACTATATGCTACTGATGCTTTCCCTCTGACAGGCCATCATTTGGTGACCTCAAGTTCCAGCCTTCTGGCAAATCATGCAGCCCAGGTATTTGTCCGAGCTCGACCGCAATCATTGCGCTGCAAGGATCACAGCACTTCTTGCAAAGGCCTTTGCAAAAATTTGCAGCTTCTGCGCTAGAAAAATGGGGATCTAGAGGAGGGGGATTGAATGGGATTGATCACCATGTACCACAGGTATCGTTTTAAATGGTGGGATAAATGCTAACCGCTGCTAACCTCAAATGCTCATGTGACTCATGTGCGAAGTGTTTGTGAAATCATGCGAAAAGGCACACTTCTCAAATGCACTGGCCCCACTGCACCCCTGAAAATCCTGAAAGGTCAACCAAGATCAACCAGGCAACCCGAATCGTCAGAGAGCTGTTTGGACAAGCGCCAGCATTTGTGGCAGCAGCTTTTGGGCCGAAGTCCTCCATCCAGGAGTTCCAAGTCATCTTCCCGCACGTCCACGCAGTCTACAGAGTTCACACAGTCCACCTCGAGCCAAACCCGCCATTGACCCCTGGCCAAGTAGAATTCACCCAGCAAACCCTGGCTGTTGGCCGGAACACTTCCCACACCTCTTCGGAGTCTCACAGTGGCTCCGGGTACCAAGCGGCTTTGGTTTGGGGCGAATCCAGGGTGACATCGATCCACCAGCTCTTGAATCAAATGGTGGAGGAAGCAACCCCTCACTGAAGGGCTGCAAGAAGCCACGGCCAAATCTGACAGTTCTTCCATGGTGAAGAGCTGACAAATCTGGAAGGCTCTTGACAGAACCGCTTCAAGTGCCTGACTGGTTTTTGGCATGGCAAATGCAATGCATGTCCCATGCCTCTGCAAGAGGTCTGACAAAGCCAGGGCTAGGCGGGCCAATGTCTGTGCAGGCAAAGATGCCAAGTGGGTTTCACCTCGAGCCACCTTGTAATTTGCAACGAGGAAAGCCGCAAAGTCTTCTGCAAGTCTTGCAAGTTTCTCCCCAAGAGCGGACATGACAGCAGGCTGTGCCAAGCCACACAGGATGGCAGCAACGGCGTCCAGTGCATCTACGGACTGGTGTGCATTGCTTGATCCGTTTGATCCGTGTGACTTCGCCTCCAAACTTTCCAAACTTCCCAAGGCTTCCAGGATTGGCATCTCAACTGCCTTGGCCGTCAAAAAGACCCACAAGACCTCTGCAGCCGTGGTGATATCACCAAACCCCCGAAGGCGAAGGGTTGTGGCAAAGGCCTCGGCCCTGTCGCGCAAGGCCCGATCGCCATGCGCCAAACCGATGAGTTGCAACTCGGTCGCAAGGCCAACATAGTCAGAGCCATGGCAAGGTTGAGCCTTCTTAGCCAAAGCACGCAACAATCGGTGCAAAAAGTTTCTGGATGCATTGATTTCCTCTGGGGTCTTCGCCAAGTTCATGAGCATCTGACACAATGCAGTCATGCTTTCAGCGTGCAACCACGGCAAACACTCAGTGATCAACTGACACAACTCTACTAGTGGCACATCTGCTGGCAGCTTTCCAATAGCACCCCAGCTTTCGATCGCTGAGGTTATGATATTCAAAGATGCGAGGCTCGCTGATGCTGGTGATTCTTGGGTGAACTTGGGCCATGGGAGCCAAGGTCCATCTTGTCCATCACGTCCATCTTTTGTCGAATCAGCTTCCCTGACCGTGGTGACTGCGTTGTTGCGCGGCCCCGTCAGCAAGGAGGATGGAGAGGGCTGCCGTCCGGTTGCACTGAAGCAATGTCGGCACAAGGAAAGGCCAGCAACGTCACTGTGATACAGCGGAGCGATGGTGCCACACAGGCTGCATCGTGCTGCATCTGTGGCTGCCATTGCAAACAAACATAGGACATGTCTAGGTCTCTAGGTCTGTAGGTCTTGCTGCATTTCAAATTCAAATTTGCATGCACAATAGTGGACTGCATGGCTGTGTCTTCCATTCGAGTCCCTTCTGCCAGGGACGGAAGCTGCAAAAGCCAATCGGAAGTTGCTGTGCTGTGCCGATTTGTTTGTCGTTGCTCCTTGGTTACTTGATGATTCTGATGGGATTTGGCTGAAGGAGACTCCTACGTTTACGCATTTGTTATCATTTGTTGCACCACCCGTGACCCATGTTCGTTCAGCTTTTGACATGCAAATATGAACCAACTTGCGATTAAAATCCAGGAAACTTGTGCCACAATGAAACTTAGAAGGTTGTGCATCACCCGGCGTCACAAGGATCGGCCTGGCCCATAAATGATTCCTGGCGACAGGAACTCCAGCGAGCATTCAGAGAGACTCTGGCCTTTGACAGAGATTCTCTTGGGATTCTTTTAGCAAAACAATGCCATTGCCGCCCTGCCGCCCTTTCAATCCGCCATGATCCACCATAATCCCCGTCCCAACTGGACTCCCATTGACAACACTCACTTCAGATTTGGCGCCTTTTGTAGAGGCTCCAGTGGTAGCTGCGTGCCCGAATCCTTGGCATAATTTAATATGTCTTATTCTGGGTCCCATGCAACATGCGAGATAAAACCACACACCAGCCAAAAGTAACCAAAAGTAACCAAAGTACCCAACATGTCGATGTACTGCTGTCTGATCTGTCTATGTGCACTTAACTCTAATCCCATCATATCCCATCTATATTGATTATATATATTGATTATATAATCTCCCACAGTGGGTTTACTGTTTGCTGCTTCATGAGATTCATCCCAGATCATCCCAGCAGCATCAGCTAATGCTTCATCCGCGCGCTTTGTTGGCGGGGCCTCAGTGATGGAGCAGCCTCTGCGGAGATCCTGAAACTGACCATGGAGGAATTCGTGGAAGCTGACTATCTGAGCTGTGCACTGCATGCTCATCAGTCTGACCTCAAAAGATTGTGCTTTGAGAATCCTATAGACACTTTGGTCCCCAGCTGCAATTTTTCTACCATGGAGCTCAACTCTGTAGGAAGATCATGGACAATCTCTGAAGCATCGCTGGAAGCATCTTGCAATTCCCGAGGCCCCCAGACTTGGAACTTTGAGGCCAGCCTGGGCGGCTGCCGTTCTGCCACAGCATAGCATCTTTAAGCGCCTCCCACAGAATCGTCGATTCCAAGCCCTGGACCTCGCCACCATGCGGATCCAGCTCGCCGCGGTCTTTGCCTCCACCTGCCATTCAAATTGGCTCGGAAAATGATGGCTGTTGCTGTAACATCTGTAACACTGGAGCTCCGGTGGTATACGAACCAAACCGCTTACCCCCAGTATCTCCCAGTCCCAATTGGTATATTGCTGCGCCCGCATTGTACCTGCAGGATCCTGCAAGTATCCGTTTCGTTCCATTTTTCCCACTTGGCCGCTGACTGGTTACTTCATTCCCACAACAACATGTCCTGGGTGCTGCAGGCACGGTGACTTTTGCGAGGGCTGGATCATGCTGGATCTCATCCCCGAGGATGATAACTTCATAACTTCGTCTGCATCACCAGGAGTTGGGACCCAGGCGAACAAAACATATTCGGTGTGAAGCTCGCCAATGGCCGCGCACAATTGAAGGACTCCTGCCTACCAGCGGACCACATTGAAATCACGTGCTACCGCAAGTAGCAGGTCCCAACAATCTAGATATTGTAGAAATAGAGCATATGATTGTTGAATTTGTCCTAAATTCATTCCAATGTCCCGACAACATGAGCCGCAGAGGTTGCAAAACAAGCTTCATGGCAACAAATCGCAATAAACCACGTCACCATCGTGCCTCCAATCCTTTTGTTTCGCACGACCAGGGCTACTCTGCTATCACCACCCTAGTCTTCTACACGGCTGCGGAAAATGATGGAATCATTTGGGGCCTGACCCCAAACAAAGAAACAGTCAACAACATTTGCAACGGAATGCAGCAAACTCGCTCGTTGTCTTCAAGGACTTGTTTCATCCTTCATCTTGATTTGACATGATTTGACATGATCTCCTCCCCCAAAAGAATTGCCAGAGTTTGCAGGTTGGCCAAGGGTTCAAGATGGTTCAAGATGGTTCAAGATGGTTCACATGCGCTGATTTCTCCAAGGGCGGCCATGGGCACCATCCGAGGTCCGAGGTGGCCTGCCGGCTTTGGACACGGCTGCCTGGCAGGTTTCGACATGTTTCGACATGTTTCGACAGTGATATGCTCCGAAGCAACACATGTTTCGACTGAGCTACGGCGCAAGGGCCTGGACTGGTGCAGATGCTGTCCATGTGGCTCCTAGAGCTGTCAAGAGTCATCTGCTGGAACTGGATGGAAGTAAATATGGGAAATATATACGGACAAAATCGAAAAATAATCCTCAAACAAATCCAGAGTTCTTCGCTTCCAACCATTGCCTCACATGGGCGAAAGCTCATGTCACTCTCAGATTACGCTGTAGAGACCTGTGCTTCCCAGTCCTGCCGCTTTGGATGAGGACGTGGCTGACGCCCCACCTGCAGGAAGCCTCAAACGAAGAGATACAGTAGAGATCCAAACTTCGGAATAACTTTGCAATGATGTTGCCGAATGTTGCTGGATGTTGCTGGATGTTGCAATGATGTTGCTGGATGTTGCTGGATGTTGCTGGATGCCTCATGAGATCAAAAAAAAACATAACCCCTCTGCCCCTTCTAAATCACTGGTCGATCCTCGGTGACACTGATGCCGCTGCCGACTCGGACTCCTGAGGCAGGTGAAGGACGTGAAGGTCATGGTTGGTCAGCATCGCAGCGCATTGCGGGAGTCCGCGGGAGGCACAAAAAAACATCACTCCTCCGCCCTTGCTGGCAAATACCAAGCGTTCTCTGCGTCAGAACCTGCAGAATATTGCAGAATGGTGCCAAGTTGGTGCGGGAAAATGATGGGAAATTGGTTTCCGTTGGCATGGGCATGCATGGGCTCAGGTATGCTGAGCTTCGGACCGGAATCTGGCATGTAATCGGATTCTGGCCCCTGCGCGGTATGAATCACAAGTTCCGAGCTACAGCTTGACTTAGTGGCTTAGTGAATTTATCGCATGGCAGCTCCACTGGTGGGGAGATCCAGGAACCCGCCTGTCGCAATGGCTCATACCAGTCCATCTCCCCTTACAGTTCGATCACCAAAGGGCAAACAACGCGTGGAACGGCATCCGTGACTTCAAAATGACTTGACAATAACATGAAGATAATCTCAAAGGCACGCTAAGCAGGCTAAGCATTGAAAGAAACAACTGGGGAAGCAACCGCCATGCCTGCCATGCCTTGGTGTGTGCTGTTGCATTGCGTTGGGAACAGCTGTATGGCAGTTCACAGTGCTGGTGGCTTGGGCAGCGGTCATTTTTAATCTAAACCATCAAGGCAACTTTGACCTTGCGAGTCAGCTGAGATGCAATCCTGAACCTGGGCTCAGAGCACGGCTCAGGCAATACAGCAGGCTGGGGAAAGATCTGCCGTGCTTGCGCCTAAACAACTTAATTTCATGAACATCATCACGTGAAGTTGGATAAGATCTGGAAAATCAAAGGCTTCTGTGGATTCCAGTCACCTTTTTCACCTTTACATCGTATACTCCAACTCTATCCCATTCGACATGCCCATCGCCTGACAAGGTGCCGGCCGACCGGCCAACAAGTCCTCACAGCGGGTTACACATTCCTGCAGCACGCAGCCTCAACAAATGTAGCTGCAGAAAAAAGGAACAACATGGAATAACATTGGAATCATTGGAATGAATCAGAGGACACAATCACCTGCACTCAAAAAAAAAACAGCTCAGGTGACATGGTGTACAGTACAGTAGGTATCAAAAGGTATCACAACATGTATCAACCAAAACATCCAAGACTCGACAAAATCCCAGAAACGCGTGGCGTTGTCAAAGCGCTCCAATCGCCCAGCCGCCAAGCGCGTCCACGATCCGGCTCCATAAGTGCCGAAGCAAATTGCCACACTCTCCTGGTGTCAAGGCGGCAGAACAAAGCAAACCTGCACATACAGGGTAGACATGGGTAGACACCATTTACATTGATTTATTCGTTTGTCAATTTATAGTGTAGTGGTTCATAGTGGTTCATTCATTTCATTTCATTCGCAATCTACCTATTTAAGGCTTACATTATCTTGCATTTCCGCAGGTACATTTTTTGAATCAACATATTCATCCATCTGTTGATTTCGTCACAGCTGTGTCTCCTGCAGGACTTTCTCCCACTGAACACCTGCAGCCACTGCAGACAGCGCTGCCTCTGTGGCTGCTGCGCTGTGGCTTGGGGACAGCGGCATGAGCTCACCCGTGACGTCACGCACTGCCTGCATTTCATGATGAAAGACCAAATGGGACTACCACTAATAACTATAAACATTCTATAAATCCTATACAATATAATTTCTGTGATGTCGGGGAAAAATCACAAGTTCAAAAATGCAAGAATCCCGTTCGCTGAAAATACTCATGCAATAGGGACTCTGTCCCCTGCTGCCGAGGGTCCAACCAATACTTCAGCGCCTCTTCATATCGTTGGCTCTCTTGTAAGCCAAACGCCAGCTCAAAAGCTGGGGCGACCCAGAAAGAGCTCAAGAGCAACCTGAAGAGCGCCTTGGCTTTTGCTATCCGCCTACCCCAACCAAACTACACGTGGCATATCTTGCCCCCAAACAAAAATCTGCAAAAAAATGCATGATAAGAACAAAATGAAATCAGGCAGTTGGACCATACATTTCAAATATGTTCCAAAACATTGTTTTGCACAATTGTTCCTTCATGTTCCTTCATGTTCCTTCATGTTCCATCTAGTCCTAGATTGATTGAGTCACAACATTCCCGACAAAAAAAACACTCCTTTCGCTGCCGCTTAGTTTCGACTAATGGCGTGGGACTTGAGTCAGCAAACACGTCAAACGGATCCAACGCCTTGACATCGTTCCTGCTGTGCAAAGCATCTTGGTAGCCTGAACTGATCTGAACTGGGCAGCATCCCAATATGTTTCCACTGCATCTCGGTATATTGCCTATAGATGGACATGGCATATGTGTATATATATATATATATTTTATGAAAATATATAATACACATATGTGTGTCCGTGGAACACATTGGTATGCAAAATATTCAAGTAAGTTTGTTTTATGTTGATTGCTCATGATTTTTACAAATTTGATCTGGCCGTACCACTGCCACAACACTTTGGAGTTGAGGAGCGCTGAAACGTGCTGTCTTCCCGAAGATCTTCTGGGAAACTATCCTCGGCATGTGGCAGTAGCGCTGAATTGAAGTGCCATAAGACTTTCTTCTGCAGCTCCATGGGCCACACATAAGTCACACATTTAGGAAGCACCTTGTATCTAAATCCGATAAGCAAACCAAAGATTCTGGCTTTTGCTGAGCAAGGAATTCAGACAATGCAGCTTTGGTGAAATCTGCGATGCTGCTCACAAGCTCCCTTAGCTCCTTCACTCAGGGACAACACTGCTGTTGCATGGATTCCAGCAATTTTCAAAGGGATGGCTGATGGTTCGGATGGTTGAGGCTTCATCGTTGACCAAAACAATCGCTGTGCTTTTGGAGTGCCATCGTGCTGTATAGTCCCGTACAAAATCTATCCCTCATTTGAGCCATGTTTTAAATGTCTTACATCCTGGCACCAAATAAGGAAATGCTTACGCCATTGCTTACGTTTTGCATACGCGCACACAGGTTTTGCTTACGCCTTACGCGCATATCTTTTCTTACGCGGAGCTTACGCTGGCTTACGCGCACCACAGTTTTGCTTACGCCACACCCCTACAAGGGGCCCCCCTGACCGTGGCTCAATTGTTTATCTAATCCTCTTCATATATTACAATACAATCTATATAGTTCATAGATATTGGCATCGATTTTTGTAGACCTATGTGTTTGTATGTGTTTCATATGCTTGAGATGTTTACTCAACATTAGTTATATAAATGTTAAAGGATATTATGATATGAACTATAGTGACAGTTTTTTTTTAAAAAAAAAACATGTCATATGTGTGTGTTACTTATGTTTATATGATTTCATATGTATGTATGTCAATGTATGTCAATGTATGTCAATGTATATCACCATGAAAGAAAAATCCATTCTGAATGTGGGAATTCAGAATGGAATTCTATGGAAGTATGTCCTCCTCTTCACAGGCCCCACTCTTCCGCCATCGCTCGAAGCGTCGCCAGGCCGCGCGGAGGCCCCGCTCCGCCTCTGGCGCTGCGAGCCACAGCTGCGGCTCCAAGCGGCAACGCCAGCAGCGACACCTGGAGGTCAATAGGAACAACAGGAACTGGAATCCGAACAACGCAACCAGATACCATAGATGAGGCTATACATACGTATCTATATATATATATTATATAATTATATATATACATATATAGACAATATCTAAGTGTACGCATATCATTAATGTATATATTAGGACTTTTGACAATTTTGTAAAGCATTTGAAGTATGTGGAGTCTGGTCTCAGAGATCTCCAATCCAAGGGTGGTTTTAAAGGCATAATCACTGCGCCATGGTTACATGTGCTGCAGAACATACTGAAGCGTTGGATTCAAGGCGCTCAAAGGCCCATGTGGATTCCAGTTCCGCTTGCCGAATATAATGCGGAGCGCGGATTTCAATGTAGGCACACGTGAGTTCTTGGCCTGGTAGGAGCCGCCCTCGGTTTCTCTGGTCCCACGCGCAGCTCGTGAGATTGAGCGTCAACAAAATTCTACCTTTCATGGCTATTGATCGTTCTTGTTGGACACTGGCCATGACTCAGTCTGTCCCAACAAAACCGAAACCACAAGAAGAAGGTGGACAGATTGAATGCGAAGGAGGGTCTTGATTCAATGTAAATTGAAGAACTTGTGTTGATGCAATTCCTCCTTCCCTTGTCTAAACACCGAAAGATACTAAAGCCGAGTCGCTTTGGGCTCTTGCCACCAAGCATGATGTGAAAGGCAGCCTCCCAAGCAGCATCATGGGCGAGTGACTAGATTGTTGACCGCTGGAATCCAACACGCCACGAGCATTCCAGCATTGACTAGTGCAGCGAACGATGGTGATACGTTGGAAAACTATGGAACATGTTGGAAGCACAGCACTTAACAGCATCTGTGCACCCTTTCCAGGCCTGTTAACGGTTGGACAGCATGAGTGGTTGAGCATGCTCCCATTCAGGTACACTGCCAAGCCGTTGCGGGGCAAGGCTTCCAATGTCTTTAGAGATGATGGTTTCATCATCAACTTCACCACAGCCATGCCATTGAACGAAGCGATTCCCCGCAAGCGCGGGAGCTTGGGCGCCGGAACTTTGCCGACGCAAAGTTCCCCAGGCCAATCCGCCAAGGCACTGACCATGTGTTCAGCATCTGCTGAACTCCGCCACCGAAGGGACATCAACTTGCCCTGATCTTTGGGGCTGAAGTGGTCCCACTGAGAACTCGCTGCTGCAGCAAAGTCATCCGCATTGGCCTTCAAGTCAGTAACTCAGAGGACTTGCCAGAAAATGCTTCTGAAAATGCGAGAAGGATTTCGCACACTATGATGCTGTTCCTGATCACTTGCAACAGGACTACGCTCTCTGATGCAGCGATTGACATGACAGAGTACAACCCATGGAGTATTGGCAGCTAGTGACATGAAAATGACCGGATCAAGTGAAATGAAACAAGTCAACTGATTTTACGCCAAAACACACAAGGTGGAAGCACTGCTCTATCAGCAAGCACCTGAGCAACAATGCTGCCAAAAACTAGTATTTCATCAGCAGCCAAAAGAGTGATTGACGTGGTCTACGTGCACAGTATTATGTCAGCAATTCAGGGATTCCAAGTAACAATCACCGACATAACCTCATGTTATCACATATTGTCATGGTGCTGTCGCAACATTCATCGCCCTCATCATTCACGTTAATTCCATGGCAATTTCAACGTGGCATCAGCACGGCATCATGGCGGGGCACCACTTCTCCAGGCTCAAAGTCCTTTACCGCACGAAGGCCGCGGCCACAGGAGCTCTGGAAGATCTCCAAGGCCTCACAGCCCACCGTAACCCGCTGGGAATCGCTAGGAATATAAAATGGGAATGGGAATGAAATGACAATAATATCAATATAATATCCATGAAAATGTAAGATGGCAATCATGGTGCCTTGAAATATGATACCGTTGATACGAGTTGCGGCCAGCCAACAGCAGCTCTCGGTGCTAAGATGTGCTAAGTGTTCCTAGCTTATATCTTTAAGATCATTAACGTTTTCACCTTGCAGGTAAGTGATGAACTGCAGGTTTGATCATGGCTGACAAAGGTGCAATGCCAAGGCAAAGCGATGCCTCTTCCAATACTGGGGCATCATCAGACTCCAACAGGTGCAAGCTGAAAGCCATGGCTCCATTTGAATTGCCCTGATTTTACTGGATTTGAAACATGTAGATAACTCAGCGGATGGAAACGCGATGCAACGCGGCACGGTTCTGGAAACATACAGAGGGAGTATGAATTTCGGACCCTGTCAATGTCTGCGTCTGTGGAAGGAAACTCGAAAGGTTTGCTCTCAAGTCGGTTCTCCTCGGGTGTTTTGGCCAAACAAATGCGGCTGCAAAGCACTACAATGGGTGCCAAAGCAGGGTATTAATATGTGGTCGCATGGGATGGGCAAACGCACGGCAAGTCCCAGAGTATCGACAAAGCAAACCGATGCAAATCCCTTCTCTGCCAGCTCTGGGGCTCAAACCAAAGGTTCGCACCCTGCAAGGCGTGGCAATCGCAACCCTCATAATCATCGACATGGCAAGATTGCATCATGTTACATATTTCACCGCAACGACAAGCCTCGGGACCAAGATCTGCGAGTGCAAGACGCTCTAGTAATCGTTGTCGAACCTTTTTATGGCAACACTGTTGCAAATGCAAGAATTCTCTGTCGCCCACAAGAACTGGAATCCGAACAATTTGGACATTTACGGTGAGGCTTCACAGTATCTTTAGAAAAATGCATCGTCCCAATCGTCCCATTTTTTACATTATACTATATATATAATTATATATATATATGTGTGTGTATATATGTGTGTGTGTATCCAATATCATATCATATCATATCATACCATATCATATCATATATATATATCATATTATAATATTACATTTTTGCCATCCAATGTGAAGGCTGTCAGCTCGGGCTCCCAGCAGTTGCCAAGTCTAGCTGCTTCTGGTCTTCGGCAACGGCCTGGTGAGAAGAAATGCTACGAACGATTAAAACAAGGATGAAGAAATGGTGAACCAATGTGAACCAGGATACTTTTTGATACTTTTTGATACTTCTTGATACTTCTTTCTGGTTCACCCTACTGTGTGTCCCATATGCGTAAGTGCTGCTGAGCCGACACCCGGACGAGTCCGTCAACCACTTGAAACTTCCATGAGATTCAACTGACGGCAACCGAATCCCGTCCTTGCAGCTCGCTGCAGCCTCCAGCATGTCAGCTTCCAGCGGGAATGTGATGGGAAATGTGGTGAAATGTGTCCAGCAAATTTCAGATGTTTTCAGATACTAGTACCGAAACCAAAGAGAAACCAGTCGCAAGTCATCTGCAGGCCATGCCGCTGGCCTCTTTGGCTTTCAGCTCTAAGTGGACTAAGGCAACCTCCGAGGAAGAATAAAAAACAAGCAAGGTGTGTGTGTGTGTGTTGGGAACCTAATGGCATCTACATCACAATCCTCACTAGGTATTGATGACAATCAAGGCTCCCAAACGTGCTAAAGTGACCTTTGCCTTCAGACCAAAAAATGATTTGTCCCCAACCATTGCAGATATTGTAGGAAACGGTGCTCCCAAGGCAGCCCAATCTAATACTTTCCAAAAAGGTTCGTCGCATGCACAATCACACACACACACACACTTCTTTGATATTCTTCATCCATTTCATCTGTGCAGTTCTAAGTTGTATAGAGGCTGGTATAGGAATTCTACCGTATATGGGATCTGGACCAACGCATACACATCATACACAGTAATAGATAATAGAATGTAATTAGGAGATGAACAAGCTCTTGGTTCTTGCAGCCTATCTGCTACGCATGCAGTCCAGATAGACCAATGAACAGCAAACAGTGCGACACAAACAATAGACAAAGAGACAAAGTAACAATACAGATTGACAATGATTAATTAACACAAGCACTGTGCAGCTGCATTACCTTTGACTCATATGATATTCGTGACGTGATTCAACCATTGTAACCATTGAACCATGTGGATCCGTGTGGAGCCGTGTGGATCGCCCCAGCCCCATCTTGAGCTCGTGGCATCATCGCGCAATCCTTCCAAGTCCCACGCCTGGCCACAGAGCCCAAACATCGTACACTGGGCGGAGCCGAAAAATGCTGAGACCCCAGCGCCATGAACCTGAGCAGCGACAAGCGACAGCATGCAACGTATAGCAGCTATGAACAGTTGGGAAAGTAGTGGAGATCGAAAAATGTGATGAAATCTGAGAAAATGATATGTTATCATAACATGCGGATGGGAAGGATTTCAAATATGTCAAAGCAGCCCATGAGTATCATGAGTGTTCCTGAGCCACACGCCCAGTAATCTGACGGGTCAGCGCTATCGCCTTGCCGAAAAGCTGGATGAGTGTTCTTGGTTTAGTAGGCCTGTGATGTCAAGCCAACATGGCTGGTAGTTATGGGTGTTCATCCCCAAAAATATGATATTACGATATATATATATATATAAATATAAATGTATTACAATGGTACCACTATTATTATATACTAATATTATTACTTATTCTTATTACTAGTAATAGATATTAACATACTGTATTGTCACAGTATAGGTTTTGACATGTTTTGACCCATTCCGATTCTTGTGTTCATTGTTTACTCTGTTCTTGGGTAACCAATGTGCGCAACGGCGGGGAGGTCTCCTGAGATGTCCTATACTGGAACTGCGTGCTGTTCAGGGCCAGCATTTTCCCTTGTCTTCGCAAGCTCTTCGCCGTTTAGCGATTTTCAAATTCCACAGCTCACCTTGTGTTGGAGCTTCTTGTCGCTGCCGGTGCAGGCGAAGCTGAATCTTGGTGAAACCCTGCTGCAAACTACTTAGCCGTTCAGAAAACACAGTTTCAAGCGGAGTTGTTTCCGTATTTTCTGTTAAGAATGAAGTCACGTGAAGTTCATACCATGTTGAACATTTTGTTCATTGAAGAGTTGCACGGCGTTTCCTAAACACACAGGTCTGGCCCACGACAAACGGACACAACTGCACATGGACACAACTGTACATCATCCCTGCTTGCGACTCTACAAAGCCGCAAATTGATCTTGGACAGCAGAGCTGTCACCACTGCGCTCTGGATTGCCCCATGCAATCACGGAGCCGTTTCCCAGAATGGCAGCAAATGCACTACCATTGCCTAGAATATCGCGCACATCTCTGAGCTGGTCTCGCACAACGGAGCCCCACATAGCCCCACATCACCACAGATCTATCAGCCAGGCTAGCCGCAAATTCAGTCTGCCGTTGAGTGGCATGAAGCTGCTGTACCTGCTAGCTGCTAGAGCTGATGTTGGACTGGAGAGCTGTCCCCACCTTGGGTACCCCAGCTAATAAACGACCCATCCTGCAGAATGGCAGCAAAGGCGAACCCAACGTCCTGAACCTGTTTGACCCTCTTGATCTGATGTTGGACCATATGTAGGATCGCCCCACGTAACAACCAACCCATCTGCAAGGATGGCAGCGAATGCACCAAAAGAACTTTCAATCTTTTGGACGCTCCTGAGCTGCTGCACTGCAGAGCTGTCAGCCCCATACTTTGGAACACCCCACGTCACAACGTGGTCGCCTCCATGACACCACAGGGCAAAGGCTCGGTCATTTGCTGCCAACTGCGCTTGAAGCGGAATGGCGGAATGGCTGTGATGAAGTTTCCATCTTGGATGCCTTCAGCTTGCAAAGACTCACCAAGATGCACTACGGGACGACCCTCTGCAGTGACGAGCTTCAGGAAACGACGTTCGCAAGAGTTCTGAGCCAGAACTTTCAACTCCTGCACACCTGAAGACTGTTCAACTTCCAAGACTTCAGTGTGACCGCTCAGCAAAGCGACATTGACGATCAAATATCACCACACAACATGTTGAGCCCAACTAGGCCTGGTGTCAACCCTTTACGTGCACTTAAAGCCATGTTTGGACACTTTGTGCAAATGAGTGCTGGGTGCAGTGTTGCAAAATGCAATCCAAATTCCATTTAAGACGTAGGGTTGGGCGTGGCTTTCTTGTTGCCAGGTTCACCCCACCGTAGAAGTACTCGATTTATCACGAAATATCCACAAGTTGTTCCACCAAATTCCCCAACCACAGCATATCTCACAGCATCTCCCAGACGATGTCCCCAGCCTTTGGCCAACTCGGCCAGCAATTCCGCCACCTCCAAAACCGTTCAGTCGGAAGTCGTTCGAATTTTAGCTCCACAAGTCATCCCTGGCCTCTCCCTCTGGTGGTGGCCATTCCTGGAAAATAATGAAAAATAAACAAGCCAACTCACTAGTGACATCTGATATCTGCTGAGATGGACTGGCATTACAGCAGAATGTTTCTTCCAAATGCTTCCAGCCTGAGCTTCGGGATCATCCAGCAGTCCTATCAGGATGCTCCGGCTGCGAGGTGCAAGGTATTTCTCTTGGGGTAGTTTCAACCACATCACAAGTCATCACAAAGGTCAAAGGTCAAAGGTCTGCTGCGACTAGAGCACTCACCAGCCTGAAATGTCACTGACAGACAATTCTTCCTGAGAACCCATGAGGCCAAGCAAAGGCAAATGCAAAGATATATTGCATGTATGGCCGTGGTTTCCGGTAGGCTTTAACAACCAGAAAATGAATGAATCTCAACTGACACAATGTCTGTATCTAACAGAACAGATCTGAACCCACCATGTTCTCGCCTCACTTGCCTTGCGCGGGGGCATGAAGAGCCGGGACCAACGAGGCCTTTTCAAGCCACGTCCATCGTTGGAATCGGAAACAGATTTTAAAGGATTCCAGCAAATCTTGAGCAATCTACCAGAATATATCCAATTTAGTCCATTCAGCATCTGGACACAAAATCGGGAATTGAACAATTTTCTATAATTTTCTGACAAAATCTAGCTACTGCAGATTACTGCAGTCTTTGCAGATCTCCTTGTGGTCCTTCTGGCAAAGACAGGCAATCACCTGCCTCGTCTCTGCCTGCTGGAGCTCCCGGAGCAATTCCTGACGAGGCGAGCCAAACTTTCAAGCACCTTCTGCACAGTCCCGTGATGTCCTGTGTGCGTCGCTTGATGTCATAGGTTGTCATGTGATGTCTAAGGTGGTTCCTTGTTTGCAAATCATGTTTTGTCATGGTTTGTCATGTTCATGATGTTGAGCTCCCAATCAAATCGTATCAAATCGTAAGATTTCATATTCATTTTATAATATGAATATAATATAACATGAATCCGCTTCGGCTGTGTTCGGCTTGTTCCACGCTTGTTCCACTGCCTCGGACAAGCTCTGACGCAGTCGCCGGCGCCAGGACACCGCAAGACCATCCAGTGCCACCTCCAGGCGGAAAAACAGGGAAGATCTGGATCAGAATATGTAATTATGCTTTAACAAAAACATCATAAACTATAAAGCCTTAAAAAAAAAAAACGAAAAGATATCACCAGAATATCCAAAATCACAAGAATAAGAATGAATAAAACATTAGATGATATTAGATGCAATGAGAATCAATGAGATACATATGATACATTGCATGAGGAAAGTAATGGCTTTTGAACATGGCACCCGGGTGAGACGTGATAATGCACGATCAATGCGTCTGTGGCGCAGTTGATGGAGTCAACTAAAACCAGCGCCTCCAACGGGCTACCACCATGACCAGCTTCCTGCACAAGGCCCGATGAGTCAGCGTCCTCCATGCTGCAAAAGCAATGGCATTCAATTCGGCACAGCTATGCACGGCTCCAAAGATCTCCAAAGTTCCCAAGGGTCTACCAGCTAAATGGGTCCAAATGTGTGCTTCCATCATTTTGCATCCTTCTTGAGTCTTTTTGAGTGATCTCCAAGGCTTTACACTTCTTCTAATTGCCTCATGAAGGGGGCAAACTACTGACTGATCTAAGATGATCTAAATGCGCAAAGAAACAGCCATTGGCCAGTGCTCCTCCTCCAACTCGTCATCCACAGATGGAGGCAAAGTCACAGTCTCTGACTCACAGGCTTCCTGATCTTCCCGGTCTTCCTGCGACTCCTGATCTTCCAACCCATCCTGTCCCGGATCCGAAGGCTCCAGAGGTTCCAGAGACTCCAAAACCTCGCTGTGCTCAGCAGCTTCCAAAAAACCATACCCCTCCGATAGCTCCACCTCTCCCAGGCCAACCTCCACCTCGCCCACCTCACCCGCCTGTGGCACTGTGAGCTCCGGACAGGTCTCCACCAAATCCGCATCCATGGCGTCCATGGCATCTGTGGCATCTGTGGCATCTGTGGCATCTGTGGCATCTGTGGCATCTGTGGCAGCCGTCACCTCCCCTGCATCAGCTCGATGCATCGATGGTTCTCCATCCGCACCCAGCTCTTCAGCCGGACCATAGCCATCGCCACCGTCGTCACCGTCGCTGCCGTCGCCATCCCCAGCGTCGCCATCCTGGACCTGGCTCAACAGCTCCGCCATGTTCCGTTGCATCTCCTCCACCTCTGCCAACTCGGCACGCAACTCGTCCACCTCGTTGGGTTGGTTGTTTGGTTCCACCGGCAACGCGAAGATGGGAAGTCGTCGGGGTGATCCTGATGTTGGGATGTTGGGCCATTGAATTGATCAAAGTTTGATTTTTTTTGAATTCCTATGGATTCCTTATGCTGCATCACTTTTGAGATTGTTGGAGTGTCTCAGGAGTCGCCGGTATCTCAGCATCTTGGTATCGCAGTGCTGTCATCTGTCAAACCTTTTTGATCCCATCAATCTCAGGTCCTTCCGACGAGGACGAGACCAATGTGACAGCCCGGTTTCGAATCCTGACCATGTCACAAACAGCAAGGAACATGAAAAAAGTGAATGTGAAACCAAGCACGACACTGTTTTAGTATGGTGATCAAATAATGTTGAAAAATATTTCTACATATTTATATGCCTATTGACACGAATATCAAATGCGTTCCAAAGCCATGAAATCAGAGTTCGAGCTTGCCACTCCAGCAATATCTACAGTTCATACGACTGGAATAGCTCGCTCAGGTTTGTTTGATTCATATTTGAAGCTTAGGTTCTTTCGACGTCGTTGCCGCTTGTCCTGCCAGACTGGATTTTGGATGCAGGTTCCTCCTGCATCCTGCTGCACTGTGGCAATAAGCTCCACAGCTGAACTGCGTCCTGGCTGGTGGCTCTTGAGGTGTTCGATGTCTGCCTTAGCGGGCGAAAGTTCTGCACCGGACCCTATCACTCCACCACTTCTGCCAAAACAAAATGCAACCCACGAACCCGAATGCTCACACGCATGTTAATGGTACAGATGTCGAAACACATGGATATGCAGTCACGCAGAACACTTTTCTGAAACAGTTTATTTGAACAGTCTTGTACATTTTCCCCTGTTACCATACCAGTGCACCGTAGACCGTGGAATATGGAAGAAGGTGGCGTGCTAAGTGTGGAGTGTGGAGCGTAGAGTCTGGAGTGTAAAGTATGGAGTGTAAAGTACGGAGTGTCAAGTGTATAGTGTGGAGTGTGGAGTGTGGAGCGTAGAGTGTAAAGTGTAAAGTGTGGAGTGTAAAGTGTGGAGCGTGGAGTGTAGAGTGTGGAGTGTGGAGTGTAAAGTGTGGAGTGTGCAGTGTGGAGTGCGGAGTGTAAAGTGTGGAGTGTAATGGAGTGTGGAGTGTAAAGCGTGGAGTGTCAAGTGTCAAGTGTCAAGTGTCACGTGTAGAATGTGGAGTGTGGATTGAGGAGTGTAAAGTGCAAAGTATTGAGTGTAAAGTGTAAAGTTTGGAGTGCACAGTGCAAAGTGTAGAGTGTAAAGTGTAGAGTGTAAAGTGTAGAGTATAAAGTGTAGAGTTTGGAGTGTAAAGTGTAGAGTGTAAAGGGTAGAGTGTGGAGTGAGGAGTGTAAAGTGCAAAGTGTAAAGTGTAAAGTGTGGAGTGAGGAGTGTAAAGTGTAAAGTGTGGAGTGTAAAGTGTAAAATGAAAAGTGTAAAGTGGGGAGTGTCGTGTGTAGAGTGTGGAGTGAAAAGTGTCAAGTGCAAAGCGTGGAGTGTAAAGTGTGAAGTGCGGAGTGTAAAGTGTAAAGGATGGAGTGTGGAGTGTAGAGTGTGGAGTGCGGAGTGTAGAGTGTAAAGTGCAAAGTGTAAAGTGTAAAGCATGGAGTGTAAAGTGTGAAGTGTGGAGTGTGGAGTGGGAAATGTAAAGTGTAGAGTGTGAAGTGTAGAGTGTAAAGTGTGGAGTGTAGAGTGTGGAGTGCGAAGTGTAAAGTGTGGAGTGTGCAGTGTGGAGAGCGGAGTGCGGAGTGTAAAGTGTAAAATGTTGAGTGCGGAGTGTAAAGTGTAAAGTGTGGAGTGTGCAGTGTGGAGTGCGGAGTGTAAAGTGTGGGGTGTAAAGTGTAGAGTGTAAAGTGTAAAGTGCAGTGTAAAGTGTGGAGTGTAAAGTGTGGAGTGTAAAGTGTGGAGTGTAAAGTGTAGAGTGTGGAGTGTAGAGTGTAAAGTGTGGAATGTAAAGTGTTGAGTGTGAAGTGTACAGGGTGGAGTGTGGAGTGCCAAGTGTGGAGTGTTGCACTTGCCACGCAAAACGACGTGACAACCTGCTTGGAAACCTTTCGAAAAGGAGAGGTTTTGCAGCTTCCCCCATAGACACGGCGAGGCCACAGGAAAACCAGAGACTCGAGACGAGACACGTGGGAGCATCAAAACGAGCATTTCGTGCGAGACATCCTCCAATTTTCACACTTTGTAGCAAAATCGATGTTTTCCTACAAGTTTTCTTAGGAACCTCCAAATTTGCTACCTCAAAATCGATGTTTCGCGCGAGGCTTCCATCAATTTTCATCACATCTCACAAAATGCCACGCTTGCCACGGAATTTGCACCTTGTCGCCACTTCGCGAAGCCCTGACAATGTGATTTGCAAAAAACACGCAAGACGACACGTCTAAAGTGCTCCGCATGCCACGCAAACTGAACATCGATGGACACGTCCAAAGTGGTGCGCCTGCCACAAAAACTGGAACTCATCTTCTGAAAACGACGCAAAAATATTGCGCCTGCCACACAAAACGACTTTCGACACGCTACAAAACACGTCTGAATGTCAGGAAGTGCCACGCCTGCCACGCAAAACGAAGCAACGCGACGTTTGAAACCTCCAAAAGTGGCCCCTTGTGCAGAACTTACCATAGGCACGGCCATAGCGACCTCGCGCCGACGGTTGCGAACGGCTGCGGACGGTCGCGGACGGTTGCGAACGGTTGCGGACGGTTGCGAACGGTTGCGGACGGTTGGGCCAGACCCCCAGAGTGAAACGGGAACCCTTACTACGCATTCGGGGAAAAGATCCCAACCTGTCACTATGGAATGACCCCAGAAGAAGACAAATGTCTTAACCTCAAACTCACTCCACGTCTTTTTGGAAAGCGCTCGTCTGAGAACAATTCAACGAAGATTTACAGCAGGCATCAGGTTGACATTTGGCATCTTGGAGAGACTTCAGAGAAAGGCACGGGATGTAGGATGCCTTCGAATGTCTTCAGAGATGCTCAAAAGATCTCACATTTCAGCTTCAAAGGATGCTCGTAGTTCCATCAAAGCTGACCAAAGATGCCTTGACGACCTGTGGAAAATTGGAGGGCCGGGTGATCTAGCGCCTAGTGGAAAGATATTGACTTTCCTTTCAAAAGCGCTCTCGGGTGTCCAACGGAAAGTCCAATTCTGGACTTCTTTGGCTGCACTGCTGCGAGTATTGTACACATCATAATTGCACATCATACACCGGGCCTGCACCAATGAAAGGATGAAGGCATCCAAACGCGAGCTACAAGTTTCGGACATGTGGCATACGGATTAGTCTGTTACTTTACCTAGCCTAAATGCAATTATCATGCCGTCGTGCAATCTTACGCCTTTCTTTGCAGAATCTTGGCGAAAGTTCAACCCAATGAAACATATGAAACATGTTGAGTCATCAGTTGAGTCATCCTCAAGTCATCCCGTAAAACGATGTAAAAAGTTGTAAAAGTTTACGCACACATCATGTGGCTCACGGTTGGATGCTCAAGGCATCTTCCTCTCCACTGGAAGGCGCACATGGACTGCTGCAAACTTGGACCATCTTTTCTGGATGCCAAGCCAAAAAAGCAAACAACGCATCAAAGTCAGAGGATGTCAGAACAAACTTGTCACCTTCCTTGATACCCCTTGAGATCCCTTCATGATTTCAAAGAGGGTGTGGTGACACTGACAAGAAATGATCCCTTTATCATCTTTATATTATATATATATCGTTATCATCTTTAGCCACCCATGAACTCTTGACTTTGATGGGTGCCATCCTACAACCCATGAGCTATTTGGCTTCTGATCAGGCCGGAACAGCAACCGAAGGTTCCTAGATTCCTAGCGGTCTATGCTGCCTCCAGGTGCCGATCAGTAATCCCAATCCAGCATGAGTCAGCTATCCTTTGATGCGATCATATTGTAGTATCGGAATGTGACGGGGATATCAATGGGATATCATAGGATGTGAGGTCCACAACATCATTACATGACAAAACAATACGTTGGATCCGCATGGATCCAAAAAACCTGAAAACTGACTGACTCACGATTCCGTCCAGGGCTTGGAGGCATGAGGTCAATTTCTGATCGACATGCCAATAATATCCATTTACACAGTTGTTTACAACACCATTTATATACATCGCTCATCACCGACGGCCAAGACACCGGAGCAAAAGCAGAAGGTTTCAGGTTGTGAAAGCGCTTCAGTTCTGCTCCAAGTAGCTAGCCTTCAGCTGTCGGATGCGACATCGTCCGCCTCATCACTAGCCGCATCATACTCATCTTCATCGCCACCTTCCTCTTCTCTCTTGTGCAAAGCCTGCAGGTTTCCACATCAACATCTTACGATATCTCACGATGTCGTACCTTCCGTATCCTTCCGTTACCCTCCAGTTTGCCTCAGTGCTTGAGCAAATCCCGTTGTTTCAGAGATCGCAAAGGGTGCTGTGCCTCGAGAACTTCTGGGCTCGGATACCAACCTGCTTGTTGCATTGCCTCCCAAGGCAAAATGCCACAGGTCAACAGGTCACTGCGCGGCACAGTTGCATCAGGTGGCATCAATTTCATCAAAGTCAGTCTCCAAAGGTCTCGAAATCCCTGCCTTGTCAAGAAACACCTTGAAGAACTGCCTCAAGTTGGGTATGAGGGTCCCGACTTGGGGATCTGCCAAAGATTGGTTCAGACAGCTCTGCTGCAAAAAAAATGAGGACCAAATGAGCTGGTCTAAACTGCATTCCCTTAGCAAAAAAAAAAACACGCGAGTCAACCTGCGCTCTGACTCATGCTGCCAAGCAACTTTGACAGCCCATTAGAAGCCTGCCCGTGAAAGTCACAAAGTAAGGCGAACTAACCCTTGAGCTCTCTGAGGTGCTGCTCACCCCAGCTGTTTGCTGAGCCCACTGGAAACTTGATCGGGCACAACAGCACAAAAGGTATGTAGTGATTTGCAGCGATATAAAATGATATAAAAATGATGTTATATCAATATATTCCAAATACACACACATATATATATATGTATATGTGTGTGTGTGTAAATACAGCAAATTATAATAATAGATATATAATTATTATGTTGCATATGTATCCTCATTGCTTCGGAGGCCTTCGTCAGCTCGATCTGCAAATGCAATGTGTCGTCAAACGCCTCATGGAAATGTCACATGAGGATCAAACATTGCAGCTGCGAAAGAGTGACGCCACGCAGGTAAAGGTTCGATGTCTGGATTTGTTTGGCAATTTGGGACAGTCATCAGCAAAATGTGTTACTTGATTGGTGCCGTTGTAGTGATCACCTGTTATATCCAAGGACCTTTATATAATTCGCAATATTTTGCAATGCTGGACCCACTGGACCCCTCGCCTCATAAAGCGGCTTAGCCAGAACTTCAGCCCGGTCAGGTGGCACATCCCTAGCAGTAGCTGTGTGGATCATTTCTCGTGAATTCCAAAATGATCCTGATATTCCTCCTGTTTCGATGCCCTCTAGGCCTAGAGTCCTAGAGCGCTTGTAGCAGTCAAATGGGTCTGAACTGAACTGTCACTTCCTTTTGGTTTTTTTACTCTTTTTCGGCCGGGACCTCCAACAGTTTGCCCTACAGCTAGGGAACGAAATCAGGAGAACAAAGTGAAGGAGTCAGCTATTCCACACTTGAATTCTCAATCGACCCCACTACAAGCGGCAAATCTCTATGCAACACAACATAGCGACTCAGCTTCAAACCTCAGCATCATTGCCCTCAGAAGCGCTTCAGCAATGTCAGTGAGAGGTGCACGCCGCACCGAATCGTACCGATGTTCCATGCAACACTTGGATGGAAGGATCCGCCTACATCTCATATCTTCTGATTACTAAAATCTTTTCTTGCCCAGGGGCAAATCGCCCCTTCTCATGTAAATATGCCTCAGTTGTAGCACATAGCACATGTGGCACTGCCAATTCTGTCTCATTGGATATACTACTTGCTGGACCTGCCGCAGCTGTCATGCAATGTCATGAAATATCGCGAATAGGAAACGGCTGACATGGCCCCAAGCCATCCATAGGTTGTCACATACCGTCACACGTCATCACTGAATATCTGCGGCCATGCTGCACACCAGCTCGGCCAGTTGCATACCTAGGATCAGAACATATCAGAACCCTGGTCAGCTCAAGTCTGCTCTAGGTGACTGGTACCAAAGTCCTCCAGAGCATTTGATCTTCGGATCTTCTATGATTTTGTTACACATTGTACAGGATTCCCATGTCCTTCCGTTTTATCTGTTTTGTTATCTGTCTTGTGCTCTATTATCTCTATTGGAATCGTTTCAAGACTCGACTCTTCGAAGGTTCCCTGAGAGCTTCAACTTTGGGATTTCAGCGTTTCAGCCTCTTAATCCAGTGGATGCCAGGCTGCTGAGCAAAAACCTCAGCGCTAAGTTTGCACAGCTCCTTGAGAGGGCCTTCTTCTTTCCTCAACGCAGCTCAAAGTCGTAGGTGCAAAATCGATCAAAAAAACCACATGACGCACTAAATGAATCTTCAAATCAAAATACAAATACATCAAAATACATCAAAATACATAAGTGATAATGATTGGCATTCGTGAAAACATCCAAAGAGGACAGACCTCTCGTAAAACATAGGCCTGCCAGTTTGCACCCCAGCAACTTCGTCAAGTGGCATTTGTGACACTATCTATATTTATCTCATTTAAATTACATTTATTGGCACCGCTACGTCTCTCCCTCTCTCTCTCCCTCTCCCTCTCTCTCTCTCTCTCTCTCTCTCTCTCTTGGTGGCCAAGCTTACAGACTTTCTCTTCGGAATGTGCATGCTGCATCCACAGGAATATGTAGACACAGATATTATAGATAAGTACTGCAGACGGATGATAAAAATGTACAGTATCTTGACAGACAACGGAAGCTACGAATAGGATGGGGCAAGATAAGGCAAGCTAAGAGCAAGGTGTAACAAAGTCAGGCAAGATGAGCTACATTAAGACACGTTGATAGGCAAACAAATAGACAAACAATGGACCGTATGGACAAAGGAAGGCATAGGGTGAATCAAATAGATTGACACATCAACAGAGAATCACCTCATATCACCTCTCTCTCAAACAGCCAAGCTTCGTAGTGGTTGGTGCCTCTGACCTTAGCAACGGCTGTGCAGCGCCATCAACAGCTCAAGCCACAGGCTATCACGGGGACCATGTCAGTGATCCAACCACGTCTGGCTTGGTGGCTTCAACCCAAAACAAAACTACCAAAAACATGTTAAGATATGTTAAGATATGTTAAGATATGTTAAGATATGTTAAGATATGTTAAGATATGTTAAGATATGTTAAGATACTGCTTCAATATCTTCAATCATTCATATTATGAAATAGTGAAGTGGGGATCATCATCCCAGCAGAGACAGAGAGTCCTTGAAAAGCACTTTGTGGCTGCGCCCTCGACACGGACCATCCGTGATGCCAATCCGATAAAGCCGCTTGAAAAACATTGGGAGGTTGGCTTTTGGGACTCACTGTTTTGAGATAAGCATGAATCGCCAGCATTCTCAACACATCCCAACACTGCTATGCGTGCGACTGCTCGCAACTTTTTGGGGCAAGGGACATCCGCGAGACCCTGAGACCGGCTTCATCCTCCACCACGATGTAGCCTTTCAAACGTGCCTCCCTTCGAATCACTTCCTGCGGCAAAAGTGTGACGACCCCTTGAAACCCATTTGAACTCCCAAGTTTGGGATATGACGTTTAATTACATTCCAATCATTCCATCACAATCCTTCTCCAAACGCGAGATGTCATTGCTGAACCTCAGGCCGGCAGTAAGACAGAATAAGACAGACAACATAACTCAACATAAGATAACATAAACACCCCGACAATCCCCGACATGGAAAAAACCTAAGGATCTCAACCAAGGTGCTGGACGAATCCCGGTTGAACACCTTCAGCCAGCTCTGCATGCAAACGTTCCACAGATTCCTTCAAGTTTCCAACCACCACGCGCTCCTTGCATGACTGAGCAGGATGCAACAAGTCTCTTTATGTTGGAAGACATGACACCCCCCCTCACAAAACCTGGAAATCAAACTTGATCAAACAAGTCAAACAAGGGCATCGTCCTGAAAGCCTGAAACGCCGATGATGTCATAGCCATATTCTTTGCAAACTCGAACTGCACAGTCACGGAAGTCCTGCCATTCATTGAGGCCTACAGCATCCTACAGCTGAAGCCGATAGAATTTCATAGAATTTTAGGGTTGTTTTATGTTGTTTTTGTCCACCCCTTGCCTGGCCAACTGCCGCGGGAAACTCATACATGGCCTCAAAAAGCACGCTGCCAACAGCGCAAACATGGCCTGTAGATTTAGAATTGCAATGGATCGGAGGCACTCTAGCAGCACTGAATGATACTGAATGTCAGACGCTGTCATCTATACTGTTGGCACGCATGACATTAAAAATAATTAAAAATAGATGCGGAAATCATCCAAAAAATGAAATCACAAGCCACAACATGGAAAATCATGGAAGGAGATGTGCTATTCAAGTTCACCAAAGTTCACCATGGGCCCCACTTGACTCTATTTCACACGTCAATGTCGGTAGAACTCCCTTGCCATCCTGCCCTTCCGGTTCCACACAAGGACGAACCCCTCGTGCCAAGGTTCTTTAAGGGGTAGATCTGCAAGTTGACTTCTCAAGACTTCCTCCACTTCTGGAGCAGAGCCTCACACCACAGAAAAACTGATGCAAGATGCAAGTCATGTAGCAAACTGACGTTGAGGATCAAGATCAAGGTCAGTCGGGTCTTTGAAGGCCTCTGTCATTGAAGATGTCTACATCGTAGCCATCGTCCTGTGGCATCACACCAATGCACTGTCATGCCTTTATTCCCCACATGCAATACCGCATTCTGCATGCTCCTCATCCACGTCAACCAAACCTGTCAGGGCTTCAGCCACTGCGCAGCCACAGCCACAATCAAGTATCAGAGTGTAAAATCGTCATCTATAATGTCTCTATACCTGTCGTGCACTGCATGAAAGAGCTGACAGAAGTTGAAGCTGCCACGTCGGAAAATGACTCGGCACGACTGCCCCGATGTTATCCTGATGTTTCAGCCAAGCTTCTGCGGGCTGCCAAAGAGAACTGGGGTCGGATGAGTCGGAACAAACAGTTAGAGCATGTTTGAATCATGCTGAAATCACGTTAATTAGAATCATGCTGTCTATGCATGTTGCAGATCTTGAAGCTCGGCACAAAAACATTGAAAAATAGGAGGAAGAAAAAAAACCTGCAGTGGACTCCATTGGTCAAGACACCTTTGGAAGCACAAGCTCTTGGGTTGCATTGGGGCATGGGCCGATCGCCTCGGCAGTCCCAAGACATCCTAAGACATCCTAAGACCTAAGACATCCCGAGAGGTCCCAGATCGACACTCAGATGTTAGGAGCTACAGCAGCTGCAGAAGCTGCAGTTTTGTTACCATTTTCGACCAAGGCACCTTGGAAATACGCAGGTTTTCTGCCTCTGCCAAGGTCCGGCCCAACAAGACCAGGCCAGGACCTGCTTTTTTGGCTCGAAGCCGGATCCCCGAACACAATGGCAACTCCAACACATCCTGGCAGCGTTAACATGGAGAGCCTGCTGAATGCCTGCTGAATGCCTGCTGAATGCCTATGGGGCCTATGTATCACTATGTCCAACTCAACATGTTGTCCAACATATTGCAACATGAGCTTGGCATGACAGTCTTGGACAAGAAAAACTCAACGCACCAGGTGCCTGTCGCAGTTTCTGGGAAATGGGCCCTTCCCGCATCACCAGCAAGGAAGAACCTTGTGTTGAAGACCAAAGGTTCAATTCCCGAGCAACCTGACACAACACAGGTTCTGCAAGTGAGACAAGCAAGATCAAGCAAGACCAATAACTTTGGCAGTAAGCTAAACACAGCGATGACCAAAGCATGGCCCTTCACCTGCAAGTGTATCGCCCTTTTCTTTCTTGAAAGGTTCGACAGTTTCACGCTTTGGTCCTCCGCAGCGAGGATGGAGCAACTGTGCCAGTTCCGTCCTATTTGAACAGCCCCCCGGCAGCACACAGTTCCACAAAATCCTCCATCAATCCCCATCACCCATGTCCAGGATTTTTTGGCAAGCTGCCAACTTCGATGCGTCTCATTGATGCTGACAAACAGAACTGTACCAGAGCACAATGAGGATCCAGCCTGCTCTTGTGGCATAGCTGTACAAAAGACCTGCAAGACCTGCAAGACCTGCAAGACCTGCAAATTTAGATTGTGCCTCGGTTGAAGCTCAACCCAGGTAAGCTGCGAAAGCGCAGAGGATCGCAATGCCGGGGCCGATGGTGATGGTTGCAGCATCAGCAATGATTGGAGCCGATCCACCCTTTCCATCGCAGTAAGCACAGGCGGTAGGATAAGTGCAGCGGCATACTCCGCAGTTCACCAAACCGGCAGCACAGGTTCCACTTCCACCACCATAACTTACACTGGAGACAGAACTGACTGGTGCCGCCCCGCCAGTACCGCTACACCACTTGCAAGTAGATTCGGGCACGTTCTGGCAAACGCCGCAGCTTACAACCCTCTCCAGGTTGCGGCCAGAGGCCTGTGCGTTCTCCTCAGGATCCGCAAACACCGTTGAGAAGAGTGCCACAGTCAACAAGAACTGGAGCCTGGTCAGCATGGTGCTGTCTTGGTGCTCTTGTTCCTAGAACTGTGCGACTGTGCGATGACGCTTTCAAGCTTCTGGAGCCAAATGCTTCGGTGAAGATTGGAACATTCGCATACATTCGCCACACCATGCAAGGTCCTAAATCGATCAAACTGCATCCATTTTTGAACAGTACTGAAACGCTCATGAATTATATGAATTGTGGAATACATGGTATCGATGGGCATTCAGAGCGACAATTCATGGGTCTTGAAACTTGGGATATCTTGGGCATCCAAGGTCGGCCGCCGGGTCCGGATGAAGGCTCGAGAGCTCTTCCATTGCTTGTCCGCGGATGGTCTCTTCATCTTCCTCTTCCTGTGGGGCGGCATCCTACTGTCACCCGCATGCAAACAGGTACTGCTGTATCAGAACATATCAGAACAAGCAGAATAGTAGTAATTAGCAGAGGTAGGAGTAGAAGTGTTGCAAGTAGAAGTACTACTATAATTAATAGTGAAACGTCACTAAGGCTAAGACAGCCAAAGTATCCCAAAGTGTATCTTTGACAATTTATGGTGTGCAAAAGAAAAAATGCGGAGCCCATCGTCCTATGCACTAAATATTGACTCATACGTGCCTCCTCTTTCTGAAGCCGACTTAGCAATGCCAGCTTCATGGTGGCTTTTTTCAACTTATTCACCTCAGGATCTCAGTGAGCCATTGGCCAAGGCTTCCAAGGCTTCCAAGGCATGGCTCTTGAACTCAAAAAGCACTTGTGAGCACCATATGATATCATGTGTGCCTGGTCCGCACCTGCATTGCAGATTGAAAAAAGCAAAGGGAGCGAACAAATGTAAAAAGCAACAGTTGATGAGATATCATTTGATATCATCTGAACCATGAAGGTCATATGTGTTTATATGAGATTACCCCAATAGAAACTCATAATGCCATGTGTTGGAGATCAAGAAAAAGGCTCTAAGGTGGCCCTCCATGGCCTCCGGTTTCTTCTCCGGGGTGGGCGGCTTCTCTGGGGGAGGCGGCTCAGGTGGTTTCTCCACCTCAGTGTAGAGCAGTGCCACTGGATGCCACGTGATGCCACTATTCTCTTTGTTTTTGACCGCACGTTCCACACGGAAACCATCTGAAACTATCATACAAGCACTATCATTTTGGGATGATGATTATGATTATCACCACTGTTATCATTATCATTCAATATCATCATCAATGATATGATCATCACCATTATTATGATGATATTATCACCGTTGCCGTTATCTATCATATTTTGTTATTCTGATTCTGATGATGAAGCTTCAAAGGGTGACCCCTAATGATCCCTGGTGACCCCTGCCAGTAGGCGAGATGCCTTGGGAACTTGAGGAAGTTTTGGTTTCAGGGCCTGCCTGGGCAATTCATGCGTGATTTTACCCCTGGGAATGCATCCATTTCTGTAGCATGTAAACATGTATATCAGCGCATGTATATAAAATATACATAGATATATGTATATATGTAATATTATAAATATATCGTTCTGTGTGTTTACCATCGCCTTCAGACAGTGTGTGTGCATGCGTCGATGGTTAACAAATATATATATATATAATATGTATGGATGGATGGATGGATGGATGGACGGATGGATGGATGGATGGGTGGATGGATGGATGGACATGTGTGCATGCATGCATGCATGTGTGTTATGTTATGTTATGTTGTGGTATGTTGTGGTATGTTATGGTATGTTATGTTCTGAACGTACGTACGTACGTATGTATGTATATATGTTCGTATGTATGTTTGTTTGTATGTTTGTTTGTATGTCTGTCTGTCTGTGTGTGTATGCATGCATGCATGCATGCATGCATGCATACATAGATGTCAGTCAGTCAGTCAGTCAGTCAGTCAGTCAGTCTGTCTGTCTGTCTGTCTGTCTGTCTGTCTGTCTGTATGTGCGTATGTATGTGTGTATGTATGTTAGTATGTTATGTATGGCATGTATGTTCTGTATGTTATGTGTGTAATGATATGGTATGGTATGGCATGGCATGGCATGGCATGGCATGGCAATGTCTTGGTACTGTATGTGTGCGTGTTTGCGCGTGTGTTTTACATGTATATATAAACTCTTCAAGATAACCCAACGGCAAATTGTCCATCCATCACAAATGATCTTAAATAATCTTGAACCATCTACATCCAACAATCTGGGCTCCTTTAGAACTCAACAAAACGAGCGTCTTGGTGATGGCCCCACTGCACCTGCGTCGTCTTTTGCCGGTAAAGGCCGAATCATCCCAGTCTGCGAAGTACTCTTCCCAAGCGGCCTGCATAAACACGGCTGCATAATCTTTAGTAAGAATGCACAATCATTTTTGACCAAACCGGTTATGACCTTCTAGGCTACTCATTTTAATACTCAACGGGCTCAACAGGCTCAACGGACTCAAGTTTCAACATCATTGCAGTTTCCAAATTCGGCAGAATCAGGAAACCACTGGAGAACCCAGCCGCAACAGCTCCAAACTCTGCCAGGACACTTTTGAGATCTCACTCTTCCCTTGCGAAATGCGCTGGAAGGACTGCTTCACCGACATACCTCCCATAAAACCGTGGAGCCAGCAGTGCAAACCGGTCATATTGTGACGTTAATACACGGGCACGCCCATGTCAACACTGACACCTGCCAGCTGACAACATCTCCCACCTGCAATCTTGTTCGGGTCCTCAGATTCGGCGCTTTCAGTTGAAACATATTTGAAATCACCGGTCAATCTTGTTCATTCACATTGGCTCACTTAACAGTCTCAGAACCACATCAATCCCACAAAAAATCCTGCAGAATCCTTTTGCTTCCAAGGCTCGATTCTCAACACCAGAAGCCCCGTATGCCAGGACACAAAGGCAAAGGAATCGCCACGATTTGCCGTGTCCATATATTGGAAAGCATCGTCCAAGGATCCCAATTTGGCGGACAGCAAGAAGGCCAAAGCATCCTTAGCATCTGCATCTTTACATCCATCGATAAAATTTATGTAAGCCACATCTGTGTGTATATATATATATATCTCTCTCTCTCAATATCAATATAGAATCTATGTAGAATCTATACCTTGTCTCTCACTTATACTCGATCTCTGCGAATGGTCGGTTGTTCGCCTGTATCCAAGATCATCAAAGATCATCCAAAATCCGGCAATTGAATCCAAGCGACCTTTCCAGCTAGGCCATTCTCCTGAATCTGCCGCTCCAGTTCCAACTGCTCTTTCTCTTCCGCGGCCGTCATCGGTTTCAGTTCCTATGCCGCTATGAATCAACATGACTGTCGGCCAATTAAGACATATTAAGTAAGCCCAAAGAGTGTCCCCAACAGCCAGAAACGAAAACAGTTGCCAAACACGCAATGAGTGAAGTATGTTTATTGCCCCGCCCTTCTTACTCTAGAGATCGTGCGTGTCGGATGGGCAAACATGTGGTGTGGTGAAATGCGAAACCTCTTTGCCATGCAACCGGCTGCGGAGATCGTGCGTTTCGAACGCCCAATCATGTGGTGGAAATTGGTGGAATGTGAATTTCTTTTGGGCACGGGCAACCCTCTGCAGAGATCGCGCAGGTCGGACATCCAAACATGTGGCAAAATGCAAATTTGATGGGGCCCGGCGCAGCCCCTTCGCACGAAATGAGGGGCAACCGTCAAAAACTGGTGTAAAATTGTGATTTTGAAAGTTCAATGAAAGTCAAACGGCAATAACTGTGGGAAAACTGAGATTTTTTAATGTCAGATGCAAACGTTCCAGAATTTGCGTAAAATTGCGACTATATCCATTTTTTGAAACGTCAGGCACTACCGTTTGGCGCGAAAAAAAAACTTGTGTAAAATTGCGATTTAACAAGGTCAGGCGCAACCCTTTCACGCAAAATGATTGTCCAACGTCAAAAATTGCGATTCTCCAATGACGGATGCAACCCTTTCGCACGATATGATGGTCGAGCGTCAAAAACTTACGTAAAATTTCGATTTTTTGAAGTGTGTAAAAGCTGCTCTGTGGAATCGTTTTTTCTGTGGGAAAGCGTCTGTGGGTAAAGGCTTCTCTGTGTAAAAGCTTCTGTGCGTAAAAGCCGCCGTGTGTACAAGCTTCTGTGTGTAAAGGCGTCTGTGTGTAAAAGCTCCTGTGCTCAAAAGCTTCTGTGGAAAAGCTTCTGTGTGTGTAAAAGCTTCTGTGTGTAAAGGCTTCTCTGTGTCAAAGCTTCTGTGTTTCTCTGAAAAACAATCTGTGTCTAAAAGCTTCTGTGTGTACAGGCGTGTATATGTCAAAGCGTCTCTGGGTAAATGCTTCTGTGTGGGAAGGCATCTGTGTTCAAAAGCTTCTGTGTGCAGAAGCATCTGCCGCATCTGTGTGAAGAACTTTTTGTGTAAATGCCTCTATGATCTCTATGTGTAAAGACCTGTCTGTGTAAAAGCTTGGGCAACTGCGTGTTTAAAGTTTCTGTGTGTATAAGATTGTATCAGCTGCTCTGTGCAAAAGTCCTCTCTCTGTGTAAAAGCTTCGGTGTGTAAAAGCTGCTCTGTGTAAACCCTGCTCTGCGAACAATCTTCTATGCGTAAAAGCGTCTGTGTGTAAAAGCTCTATGCGTAAAAGCGTCTGTGTGTAAAGGCTCTGCGTGTAAAGGCGTGTGTGTAAAGCTTTTCTGTGTGTGTGTGTAAATGCTTCTGTGTATAAAAGATGCTCTATGTAGAGGCTTCTCTGTGTAAAAGCTTGTCTTGTCTGTTTAAAGCTTATGTGTAAAAACTTCTGTGCGTAAAAGCCTGGGGGCGTCTGTGTGCAAAAGCTGCTCTGTGCATCTTTGTGTAAAAGCGTCTGTGTGTAAAAGCTGCTCTGTGTAAAGGCCTCTCTGCGTCAAACCTTCGGTCTGTAAGCTCTGTCAACAAGCTTCTATGCGTAAAAGCGTCTGCGTTTAAAAGCTCTGCGTGTGTAAAGCTTTTGTGCGTGTCAATGCTTCTGTGTAAAAAAGATGCTCTGTTTAGACACGTCTCTGTGTAAAAGCTTCTCTGTGTAAAGCTTCCGTGTGAAAACCTCTGTGCGTAAAAGCCTCTCTGTGTAAAGGCCTCTCTGCGTCAAAGCTTCGGTGTGTAAAAGCTGCTGTATGTAAAAACCGTTTGTGCTCAAAGTTCCTTCCCGCAAACGCTTGTCAGTGAAAAAGCTTCTCTGTGCAAAATCTTCTCTGTGTAAAAGCTTCTGTGTGTAAAAGCTGATCTGTTTAAAGGCTTCTCTGAGTAAAAGCTTCTGTGTAAAAGCTTCTGTTTGTAAAGGCATCTCTGTGCAAAAGCTTCTGTGTAAAAGCTTTCTTGTGAAAAGGCTGTAAAAGTTTCTGTGTCTAAAAGATTCTTTTTGTAAGGCGTGTGTGTGCAAAAGCTCCTGTGTGTAAAAGCTTGGGCATCTGCGCGTTAAAGTTCCTGTGTGTGAAAACTTCTTTGTGAAAAAGCATCTGTGTGTAAAGCTGCTGTGTAAAGGCTTCATGTGGTAAGGCTTCTTTAGAAAAGGCCTTTCTGTGCAAAAGCTTCTGTATGTAAAAGCGTCTGTGTGCAAAAGCGTCTGTGTAAAAGCTGCTCTGTGTAAATCCCTCTCTGTGTAAAGGCTTCTGTGTGTAAAATCTTCTCTGTGTAATTTTCTCGCTGTGTAAAGACAACATGTCTTTTGATTCTGACTGTCGCTCAGCTGCCAGCCCTGGAGCAAACCCTCTGCGGGGACAATATGACATGTGACTCGCGTCGGCTATCATTCATCATCATCTCCATCGCCATTCATCCTCGTCATCGTCATCGCCATCATCATTGTCGTCATCATCATCACCATCATCATTTTTCTTGTGTATTATCTTCTCGTCTCCTCCCTCCTGCTTTCTTTCATGCCACGCTGCCGTCTAGTGAGTGCCGTATCATTTTTTGAAGCAAACTAGCTCTTCAATCCCTCCGTTCCGTTATTAGAACAATTCTTCAAACTTTGCAGCATTCTGTTGTTCAATGTTCTTGGAACCTTGCCTGGGCAACTGTTCTTGGACACGTTGCTTGACACTTGTTTATCAGAACCTTGCTTGGGAACCTGTTCTTGGGAGCCTTGCTTGGGAACCTGTTCTTGGGAGCCTATTTATAGGAACCTGCTTTTGGGAGCATTGCCTGGTGACCTGTTCTTGGGAACTCTCTCTTGGGAACCTGTTCTTGGAAACTTTGCCTGCTTGCTTCAAACCTGTTCATTGGGACCTTGCTCGGGAACCTGTTTTTCGTAACTTTGCTTGGGGACCTTGTTTAGGAACCTGTCCTTCGGAACCTTGCTTGGGATTCTGTTCTTGCTTCCAACCTTGCTTGCAGATGTTCTTCGAAATTTCGTTTTTCCCCACCTGCCAGGTGAGGGTTGTTAGATTTTATGTCAGTTGCCTCCTCCTGACTCCTGCCTCGTCCTCCTCCTCCTCCTCCTCTCCTCCTCCTCCTCGTCCTCCTTGTCATCCTTGTCGTCCTTGTCGTCCTCGTCGTCCTCGTCGTCCTCGTCGTCCTTGCTCAACTGCGACCCGCGATCCACAGTGTTCTCTGCCGGACCTCAACCACGACCACCCACGCCCAGTGTTCCCTGCCGGACCTCAACCACGACCAGCCACGCCCAGTGTTCCCTGCCGGACCTCAACCACGACCAGCCACGCCCAGTGTTCCCTGCCGGACCTCAACCGCGAGGATCCACGCCAAGTGTTCCCTGCCGGACCTCATGTAGGAAGATAGAATGCAGATAGAATGCCAGAAGATTTGCCAGATAGAATGCCAGAAAATATGCCAGAAGATATGCCAGATAGATATGCCAGAAGATATGCCAGATAGATATGCCAGAAGATATTCCAGAAGATATGCAGAAATATGCCAGAAGATAGTCAGATATAGAATATATGTCAGATATGAGGCCCAGAAGATATGCCAGATAGAATGCCAGAAGATTTGCCATAGAATGCCAGAAGATATGCCAGGTCATATGCCAGAAGATATGCCAGATAGAATGCCAAATAGAATGTCAGAAGATATGTCAGATAGAATGCCAGAAGATTTGCCAGTAAGAAAATGTATAAATGTCATGGTGGGGATCACACGAAGTAAAGTAATTGCAAGTTGTTTTTGGAAAGCTGTTCCTGGGAACATGAGCAACCTGAAACCATGCTTGGGAACGTGTTCGTGGGAAAGGTGCTGGCAACCTATTGCTCGGAACCTTCCTAGAGAATATTTGTTCTTGGAACCCGAACCTGTTCTTGGGAACCTGTTCTTCGAACTTCGAACCCTTGCTTGGGAACCTGTTCTTGCGAAGCTTGCTTGCAAACCTGTCCTTGGGAACCTTGCTTGGGGACCTGTTCGTGGAAACCTTGCTTTGGAACCTGTTCCCAAGGTTTGCTTGGTAACCTTGCTATCCTGCAAGGAAACCTGCTCTTGGAACCCTTGCTTGGGAACTTGAGGCACTGTATTTGGAACCCTGGCTTGTGAACCTGTTCTTGCGAACCTTGCATGGGAACCTGGTCTTGCGAACCTTGCTTGGAAACCTGTTCACAGGAACCTTGCCTGGAACCCCCTTGCTTGCAAACCTATTCTTGCAAACCTTTTTTGCAACCTTTTCTTGGAAACCTGTTCCTGGGAACCTTGCTTGGGAACCTGTTCCTGGGAACCTTGCTTTCAAACCTGTTCCTGGAAAATTTGATTGGAAATCGTGTTCTTGGGGTGGCTGAAGACCCCAAGCTTACGTTCCCAAGCAAGTTCCCAGGAAGAGGCTCCCAAGCAGGTCAGGAACTGCTTGCAAGTACGGTTCCCAAAAACGGTTCCCAAGCAAGGTTCCAGGAACCGTTTCCAAGCAAGGTTCCAAGCAGGAACAAGGCTCGCAGGAACAGGTTCTCAAGCATCCGTTCCCAGGAAGAGCTGGTTCACAAGCAAAATTTCCAGGAGCAACTGGGAACCCCTGCTTGCGAACCTCTTCCTGGGAACCTTGCTTGAGAACCTCTTCCTAGCAACCTTGCTTGGGAAGCTGTTCCTGAGAACCTTGCCTGGGAACTTTTTCCGGTAACCTTACTTCTGAACCTGTTCTTGGGAAACTTGTTTGGGAACCTGTTCCTGGGAACCTGTTGCTGGGAACCTTGCTTGGGAACCTCTTCCTGGGAACCTTGCTTGGGAACGTGCTTGGGAACCTTACTTGGGAACCTTGTATGGGCACCTGTTCCTGGGAACCTGTGGCTGGGAACCTTGCTTGGGAACCTCTTCCTGAAAACATTGCTTGGGAACCAGCTTGCTGGGAACCTTGCTTGGACACCTCTTCCTGGAAACCTCTTCCTGGAAACACTTGTTTGAAAACCTGTTCTGGGAACCTTGTTTTGCTTGGAAAAACATGTTCCTGGAAATCTTGCTTGGGAAACTTGCTGGGAACCTTGCTTGGCACTATTGCTGCTATGTTGAAGTGCCTCCTTTTGTTGGAGTGACACCTCTTCCTGGAAACCTCTTCCTGGAAACACTTGCTTGAAAACCTGTTCTGGGAACCTTGTTTTGCTTGGGAAGAACATGTTCCTGGAAATCTTGCTTGGGAAACGGTTCCTGGAAACCTTGAAAACGGTTACTGAAGTCCGTGCTTGCAAAACCTGTTCCTGGGAACCTTGCTTGGGAACTTGTTCCTGGAAACCTCTTCCTGGGAACCCTTGCTTGGGAACCTCTTCCTGAGAACCTTGCTTGGGAACCTCTTGCTGGGAACCCTTGCCTGGGAACCCTTGCTTGGGAACCTGTTCCTGGGAACCGGGAACCTCTTCCTGAAAACCTTCCCTCTTCCTGGGAACTCTGCTTGGGAACCTCTTGCTGGGAACCCTTGCTTGGGAACCTGTTCCTGGGAACCTCTTGAGAACCTTACTTGGGAACCTGTTCCTGGGAACCTTGCTTGGGAACCTCTTCCTGGGAACCTTGCTTGGGAACCTCTTCCTGGGAACCCGGTTCCCAACCTTGCGCCGTGCGGATTTGGCTGCTCCGAGGGACTCTCTTGGAAAAGGAAACCCTTCCTGGGAACCCGGTTCCCAACCTTGCGCCGTGCGGATTTGGCTGCTCCGACCTGCTCCGGAACCTTTACTATGGCTGAAGACCCCAAGCTTAAACCCCCTTGGGCACAGCAAACTGTGCTGCCAAGCAGCAATGGCTTGGCCTCGAGCTTGTAGCTCCAGGGCGGTCTTCAGGTCGTCTTGGTACTGCATCACTCTTTCTTGTTGCTCCCAGTCCTTGCGGCAAAACTCTCAACCGCAGTCATTCCAGCAGTTCTATTGACGTAAATTGGATGAAATTGGCCCGATTTTGGAAGTACTGAGCTTTGATGGTCCTCATCCTTTCGCAGGATCTCTGCCACATCATCCTGAAGTCCAGCCAGCTCGCAAGATGCGTTTTGGGTTGGGTCGAGGGAATATCCCTATGCTTCGTGTTGATATGATAAAGGTGATCACTCTTCCGGCGATTGGGTCACAGGATGCCACAAGGTTTGCCAGTTGCACTGCAAACATCGAACAAGCCACTCGGCCACGTGGCTGCCCGCTCCCGGGCTCCTTCTTCCCTTGTGTCCAACCGCGGACGCAAAGCTGGCTCAAACGGCGAACTGGCGATGGAGCACCATCCTGCAAGTTTTATCCTTTAGTCCAAGCAATTCGTTTCATCCTTTAGTCCAAGTTGGGTCCGATATTGATTCCAATTGATTCACATCGATTCGCAATATGAAATAGTATATTACAATGAAATCAAGAGGTCTACGCTTTGTGTGAGGTGTCAGCATTCTAGGGTTACAAGTGGAATACTTGATCACTCTCATGCCCATCACCCAAAGCCGAATTTCCTCTTGACTTCAATGATCTACAATTTGTCCAGAGCAAACTAGCATCATCGCCACAAGAATCACAACGCAACATCAGGAGAAATATCATCCAAAATCATCAAACATCAGCTTCACAGGTTCATCAACAACTGTCGGGACGCGAACAGCGCATACGTGCGCATACCACAACACAAAGAGGTGTCCATAGCCCTGAAGCCAACCCTAACCTCTCCTTCACGGAGCCATTTGGGGCCTTCGAGGGTGTGCTGGGAGGCACGGGCTTCCTCTCCTCCTTAGATTGTGCACGTGCCTTTGAGGGCGAGGATGGGTGTGATAGCGTGGGTCCCATAGTGGGTCCCATCGGGGATCCCATCGCGGATCCCATCGTGGACCCCATGTCCTTCACGGCACGTGCGGGTGAGGCAGGTGCTCCCGTCTCTTTCACCACACGTGTGGGTGAAGGAGGTGAAGGTGATGAAGGTGGTGAAGGTGGGGGCGGCTGCATCCTTCCCGATGATGATGGTGAGGGTGCCTCTTTGGAAGGCGTGCGAAACCTTGAAGTTGATGGCGGTGAGGGCAGGTCTCTGGAAGGCACCCGTCCCGGCTTTGGAGATGACGGCGACCCCCAACCATCTTTCGAAGCTGAGAGTGATTGCTGGTCAATGGCCAAGGCCATGCCCTGCGCCGGCTTGGGATCTTCTGACCGGATGTTCTTTGGACTGGTGGGGCCAGCATGTAGTCTACCTTGTCTTTTTGGTGGTAGTGATTCCTCATCAGATTTCGCTTTTTCGGGTTTGTGTGGAAAGAGTGGTAAATTTCGCAGAGATGCTTTCAGAGAGGTCAGTCGCTTGGACATCGACGACTTGGTACTCTTTTGTTCTTCTTCGGAGTGAAACATCAGCGGCGGATCTGCTGTCATCGGGGGATCCGCGATCACGGGCAACTCTGCCCCCTCGGGCGGAAGTGCCAAGAGAACCCTGGCCGCAGCGCCCTGGGACTTGGTGGACACCATTGCAAGATCCTTGGTCCAGCCACATCCAGTGATGCCAAGCAAAGGTGGGACACGGCACGGAAGTTGTGGTGGGCACATCCGATGTTTACTTAATTAAACAATTTAAACAAGTATGTAATTGTTCATAGTTTCAATACGATCTCAAAGGCAGCCATCGCGCAGGAAATGTATTAGCTGTTTCAGCCAAGGACTGAGGTTGAATCTAGGCCTGCAAGGCCGGGGTTCTCGACTCACAATGACTTTGCAGACTGCTACTTCAAACCATGATGAGGCAACCTCCCCACTGCAACAGAGTGACGTCATCCAAAGGCACGGCGGACTTGACTTCAAAGATTGGAGACCCTGTAAAATCGCCTTTTTTCGACCTCGAACTGAGGAATCTCTGGACATGGGATGCGTGGACCAGTGGAACGCCATAGCCAATCTACATATGCGTTGTGCCGACGCGTCGCAACAGAGGCTGCAACAAAATATATCTGAAGGAAGCACCACGAATTTGCAGATTTTGGGTGCAATAAAACCTTTCAAGCATCATTGAATGCGACTACTGTATACACTGTATGTTGACTGCCAGTTGAGCTTAGTGTAGTTTAGTTAGATTGACTCGCACACTCTGTCCCTAGCAGCCTAGCACTTCTTTCTTAGCTCAGGTAGCTCTCCGTAGACGGAGATGTTTGTTTCATTGACAGAGTCTCCGACTGGGCGTGAGCATCCTGAGCTACTAGTTATCTTTAGTGATCTGTTGTCCTGACCCGAGGGCCAGACTGGAAGCCATCGCTCCTTGAAAGGCCATCACTTTTCGCAATTCTGCCTTTTTGCACTCGGCCTCTGGCTAATCGACCTGGCAAACAGAGCGCTTTCAAGGGAAGTGGTTTCAATATGTTTCAATATGTTTCAAAGTAGCGGTTTCGAATGGTTTCCGGGTTGAGCCCAGAATGGCCCAGACATTCAAGAGTCTCAAGATTCTCCGGCTCCATCCGGCTCCACACCTGCATCGGGCTCAGGAGGTGGGGAAGGTGCTCCAACTGGCAGCAGCCTTGGTTGTCGCAGCTTGTCGCTTTAAAAGATGCGATGTTCACAGGCAAGGTGCATCGTGTAGGCACCATCGTCTGTCTGGGCACGAGTCCTGGAGAACGGGATGTTGATGAAGGCTGGGATATTGGGGCATCTTCTCCCATTGTTCAGTGCCTGTCCTGGGCGTCTTCCTCATCAGCGTCCCGGCACCACAGGATCCCAATGCATGGGGCACGCGATGCCATCTACATCTGCGAATATGATAAGGGCTTCATGAAATGGATGGTGAATGCGCAAGATATCTGGGTTCACTGGTGGTATGATGTGTAATTATGTGCATGTAATTTATAAATATATATATATATGTAATATATATATATGTGTGTGTGTAATTATGTATATATGATTATATATGTATATGTATATGTAAATAAATAAACAAATGAATAAACAAATAAATAAATAAATAAATAAATAAATTATTTATATATATATATATATGTGTGTGTGTGTGTCTACCTCTCTCTCTCTGTCTCTCTGCCAGCGCAAGTCTGCATGCAATATCACGGAAATATAAACATATGCATACCCTGGTAGGCGCAAAAGCCAAGTCCGCTTTTGCTGTTTTATGGATTGTAGTATGTTGTGGTTTTGTGGTGGGCTACGGTGATGATAACACTAACAAGAGCAGCCTGGTCCACCTTTGGCGGACCTTGCCGCAGCTGCGAGCAGTCTTTGATCCACACAGCATCAGGCATGAGGCAACAACTGCCCTCTTAGTAGTTGTCTCAATGACTCAATGTATCTCATGTGCTCTTGTAGTGCTAGTTTTCCGATCATCTTAGAATCTTGATCATCTTGTTTACACAGGATCCCTCGGGGTGGCCAAGGAGTCTTACCGCTGCCACTGACAAACCTGGGACATCCTGGGACAATTCTGAGCTTCTGGCACAAGCCTAGGCGGCCTCGGGGTTTGAACAATCTGCACCTCGTCTTCCTGCCCAAAATCGCCACAGCCGCAGCCACAGCAGCTGATCTGCAGCTGATCTGCAGCTGATCTCGGCCCCATCGCCTCATCGTGCGCGATCTCCAAGGCCTCAGTCTCCTCTGGTGCCACCACGTCTTCCTCACCTGCGGGCGAAATGTGGCCGGTGCCCGCTATAGCCTGTGAAATCTCTGGCCTAGCTCAACCAAGCCCATCGCCTGGTGAAAAGGATGCTGGGGACAATGGCCCAATTGAACAGGGCCTCAGCATCATGAAAGACTTGTGGAAAGCGCTGAGGCTGGAGCAAGCCACGTGGGTGGAATGCTTGGAACTGCATGCCGCTGGCATTGTCAATTTGTATCAATGTGTCAGGTCTCAGGTCCTACGGTTATTCACTATGGGCCAAGTCATGATCGAATGACCTCACTGGCTCCCAGCATAACCCAGAGAAAACGCCTCCCGGAGTTCTTGTTATCTCATACTCCAAGTGCTAGGCGAGGCAGAGGGCGATGCAACACCGGCCTCCGGCCAATCAAACACCGCACTTTGAAAGCATATGCAGGCAAATGTTTCATCAATGAGTGTGGCCAAGCGGTCTGTAAATGTATTCACCTTTCAATGCATTGCCACTGACCAGTGTGGGCCTCGCAAAGTGACGAACCTTTGCTCTCAGGCGACCTCAGACCCACCGGGTGTCCTCCAATTCTACGGACCTAACGGACCTAACGTCTTCCATTTTCGAAGCCTCGGTGTGGTACCATTCACCTTCGGGGGCAATAAGCTTGCTGCGCATTCCGGTGCTCACTCGAGGCGCTTGAAGGTTGTCTTTTGGCATTGCCTCAGGCTAGGCCTCCCATAACCCTGGGAAATAGGCCGCAGAAAACGCATTTAAACTTAAACTGTATACAGAGCTGGGTAGCCGTGCATAACCATTAACAACGGTTTTTTTTGCCATCTCTTCGAACTGGGGGGTTGAAAAGCACAGGTAGACATACTAAACATACCTTAACTACGGCCAATACTTTGGGCCAGCGTCCCTTTTAGACGCGCAAGGCACTTCCAGTGGTGTGCCACCACACGCTCTTCACTTCTTCTGGATCGTACGCTGTGCCGTTTGGATGGAAAACGTCGTGAAACCACGGATCATCCTTGCCAAAGTCCTGAGGGTACAGGCCGAGGCGACCCTGCAGCAAGCAAAAACTTAAGAGCCTGCCAAATAGAAAGCGGAAATCATTATTTGTATAGTCTGTATATATACAGTAGTTATGTATCTGTATATACGATTATATGCGTATATTTTTTATATTGTTTATGCGTGTGTGGATATGTATGCTGCACATGCTAGATATATTACACTTGGCCCGGACGTGGCTTGAAGATGCTTGAAGTCTTTTCTGTTTGTAGACATAGACGATATGTATACGATATGTTTCAATTTTCAATGCACATTGCATCTAAGGCTCCGTTTCTAGCCAGGTGTTCCACGGCACGTGGGTATTGGATCTGCCTTGGAACAGGCCCCAAGTGTAGCCCCACGCACCGTGTTGCTTCAGGACTGGCAGGCTGTTGGTCAAGGTGGAGTCCAATGGTCGCGCCATGAATTCCTCGGGTGTCAGCGCCTTGTGAGACGTATGGATAGTACAGTCTACAGCTCTAGCAGACTGCACTTCAAAAGAATCAATTCCACTTCCCAATCAACATGAATCAACATAATCCATCAATGTTAACAGTCTGTTAAGAGTCTGTTAACAGTTGTTTGCAACAGGATGTCATTTCCAGTTTCACCGGTCGAGCCACGGTCACCAAGGCCGGGCCTCTCTGAAGCTTCGCCAGGTCAAGCAACCGCTCTTCAAGCTGCTCTGGAGTACAATAGCCTAACGGGCCTAACGGGCCTAACAAATCATCATGATATCATCATGCTGTATGCGTGTGTACCACGTGCATCAATGTACACTAATGTATGTTAATGTCAATGTTCTGTAAATATATATGTTGGACCAAGACGGAAAAACAGGTGAATCTGGAGGTCGTAAAGGATGTGATATACATTACGGTATATGACAACAAAGGAAAAAGGCGCAAACGCAATCCCGACAGCCTCTTAACAGGTCTTAACACCTTTCACTGCCAAGAATTCACTACTGAAGCTGCAAGCCAAACAGCCAGCACATCTGTCACATCTCCGAGGAACAATGTAAAGACGGCACATCACTCAAATCCACCAGCTTCTGGTTCAGCTGCTCCTGGCGTCACATCGCCCCAGCAGTTGGAAACGTTCGGAAACGTCTGCTGCTGTCCTTGAAACGCTTCACTTCGTCGTCGTCATCTGCAGTTGGGAACTCCCAAACTGCAGTGGTGAGGGGCTGCATGGGCCCAGCCATGCGAGCCCATTCAAATGCCTCACCAGGCAATAGTGAGGTGGCTGGTAGACGTACTGCTTTGAAACAGATTCGCTCAAAACCTAGAAAAGATTAGAAAAGCATATAAACTGATATAAAACGTTTATAGACCCTACAAGTACAGACTACATAGAAAGAAATGTTGCATGTTGCCTGTTGCCTTCCGTTTTGAAAGATGCCGTTGGGCTTTCAATGAGGCCTTGTCCAACAACTGCATGACGATCTGCAACTTTGGCCCGTCCAAGAGCCAGTGCTCCGGATATTCGCTCATCTCCCGACCGTGCATGGCGTTCAATCTGGGCATGATGAGATGTTCGCTCTGCCGTTGGGTGGGTTCATTGTAGATGTCCCACACGGCAACCCGTGGGTCTTTGGCAAAACGGGTCACCACTCCAGTGACGTAACGCTCCAAACGTTGAAAGGCCCAGCTTTCACCATGACCAAAAGCCCTCAGCACATCATGACTTGGACATTGCAGCCAGGCACTGTTGTGCACCCCAGGGATATAAGGATCTTCCTCTGGCAGGTCCGGTCTCCAACAGGCATCAAAGAGAACCAGCATCACCGACATGTCATGACGTTGAAACATGTCCAGCAATCTGCTGATCTTCGCCAAAAACTCCAACTCCTCACGGAAGAACAACTCCTCGTGAAGGAAGATCCTCAAGGCCGTGAAACCGGCACCTCCTGGGCTCGCGGAAACCCTCTGACAGATCAAACAGATCAAACATTCATGAGATATGAAACCCATTAAAACATATTAAAACCCAAACACTAAGTATTGTAACAATATGTAACAATGTGCGTTGCATAAATGCGCGTTGCATAATGTTGCATATCTTACCTGAAATGCACACCTTATTGCAATGATGTTGATGCTGATTGGCATTGATATTCGCTGAAAGAACGCTAATGAAGTTCCCCCAGCTGGTTTCTCTGCCAGGAGTCGAGCAACATGAAGCTCACGCTCTGCCACCAGAAGTGACAAATCAAAATTCTTCGAATCAAAAAGTTCCAACACGTTGCCACAATTTGAGGGTAGATAATTGGCCTCGGCTCACCACAGGTCAAGATGGTCAAGCTTCATGATCCGGCCCGGGACTACCCTAGTCTCCAGGATCTCCAAATGATCCAAATGAACAGTGATAGTGACATATATATATTGACCTCCAAGGCTTTTGGTCCATCCTCTCTTCGTTTCCAAGAAGCCCCGACCCGCCATGCACCCGTCCATGCACGCGCTCGATCTTCGCTCCAGCGAGCCAGCACCGGGAGGAAACTCCAGGCCACACACGCCAAACGCCAAATGCAACGCAACATGGCCACAAAGCATATCAAAGCATCAGCAGCGGAAAGCAACCGGCAGCAACCGGCAGCAACCGGGCCAATCCTCAAAATTTATGTGGAAAAGTGTTGGGTGTGGCACGGGTGGGGGTCTAGATGGGTCTAGTGTTGAGACCTGGGGGACCATGCCCACAAACCTGCAACATCCTGCAACTATTGGACTGGTGTTGCACCACCATTCCGCAGTGATACTCTGATCGGCACGATCTTGCGATTCAGATTGCTATCATTTGCTATCCGTGGTTCGAAGGGCTTGAGATAGTTTGAGATGGTTCTTATTTATATTTATTTATCACATTTTATCACTGAGTTCAAAGGTCTTGAAGGAGTCAATTTGGCCATGGGGATCGTGGAGGATCGCAGAACTTCAGCTGGTGGCCACAGAGTGCCACAAAGTGAGATAGGCATGTTGACTTTGACCCATCTAAACATATCTAAACATATCTAAACATATCTAAACATATCTAAACATATCTAAATATCAATCAACATCAATCACAAAACCCCAGAGCTTCAGAGCGCATCCTCTACTGAGCACAGTAGTCATGATAATTGTGCTTTCAATGTGTTTCAACATGATGCTATAAGGTAAGCCGGTACGACAAACCGCCCTCGGGAGGGAACCAGAAAGTCCCAAGCCTAACCGGGCCTAACCACCTGCATGTTTTGTTTTGGGCGGATCACTGTGATCATCTGTGATCCCTCAACACATCATCAACATCATGACATCAAGGCATGCGCTCTTTGGCAAGGTCTTGAGGCACCCCACTCTTGTGGGAGCGATGCTTTACACGATGGTGCCTCAAAGATGTCACTTGTGGGAGCGATCCTTTTCCGCTAGGTCGCGTCACTGCTTCGGGATACGATTTCTGTTGATGGGGAGCCAGCTCTGGTTGGCAAAATGAAATCAAGCAGAATCCTGAAATAAAAACTAGACCGACATATCATGACACTTATCATGACTATATCAAAATGATCAAAAATGATGAAAAATGCTGCCTCGAGGATCAAAACCTAGCGCCCTACCTCTTCTTTTTTTCCTCGCCGCTTGCACCTCAGAATCTGCCAAGTGCACAATGGAAGGTCCCAGGTCCCAGTCGAATCTGTATTTCTTGTGCATGTCGAATGTCGGAGGATTCTTGTCCCAATCCTGTTGAGAGTTCCAAACATTTGATACGCTACTAGAATTACTAGAACATACTGGACCCATCTCCACAGGACGGCTCAGTGTCGGGCTGCTTGCGCAAGGTCGTCTGCGCTTCCGACCTCGTGATGCTTCCAAATCTTCCAAGATGATCCCCACCAAAATTCTATGGCCATGCGGCCATACCCCAAAGTGCACAATCTTGCGCCGAACTGGGGCACGCAAGAAGCTTGGGACGCGACGACTCTGGCTACTGGAAACCATGCCATGGACATGAATGAAAGAATCTTCAAACGCATCCGTTGCGATTCTGTGTGTCTTCCTCCTCTCTTGACACTTTCTGCTAGACTCTGCTTGGACATGCTTGGGCAATCCTTTCCTAACTTGGTGATAGGCCATGCTGGGGAAATCTTCCGTGCTTCGACCATTTAGAGTCAGAGGCTGATGAGGCTGGGTTTTCTCTCATGTCATGCTTAATAAAGGTCAGCAATCTAGTTGCGGATTGGATGGATTGGCTATTGCGCTCATATGGGATTCAGGGCCGAAGTGCCTTGTTCCGAAAAGCCTCAAGATCCTCAAGGTTCTCTCAAACGTCCCAGCAGAAGTCCTTCTTCCGTTGGTTGCAAGAAAGTCCTTCAAGTTGCAACGGCAGGCGGTTTGCCGGTGTGAGCATTCGTGTTTGCTTTTTTGTCTAAGGCAGTTTCTGCCACTTTGCACAAGTAGGTCAGCATCCATATGAGCAGCCATTCTGAACAAAGTTCCTGGCAAACGGCCTCTACAAACAATAGGCTGCAGGCAAATGAATGCCGAAGATCTACACATCCAGGGTCCTCCAGACCCGGAAAATGATGCAGCTAGGCGCATGCTTCGCTGTTGCCAGCTATATACATGGCCCCGCTCTTGTCGGAAATCATCAGAGTTTGCATATACATATATATTTATGTAAATTTATGATTATTTATGTGTGTAGAGATCCTAGGGACCTTATAAGACTGTAATCACTGTAGTCTACCGACTCTCTTGGACTATCCCACACTCTTACATCATCTCCAGTTCCTTTCCGACAAGCCAGGAACAATAAGCACCAGGACTCCACAACTCTTCTCTTCAGTAGAGGCAGGTCCCTGCAGAAGCTGAGAATGCGTGTTACATGGTTGTCAAATGTTGTCCAGCCTTTTAAGTCTGGCCATGGCCATGGCAACCAACATGTACCTGGACGAGCAACTTCGCAATGCATGGCTCGCTGTGCTTTGACATGCTTTGACAAATATAGCCGCAAGATCAACCACAGGAAATTGCTGCAACAACACGGCTGACACAATCAAATGTGACAATTGACCTTAGCAAAACATCTTGGCTCTTGTTGATTAAGACCTCGGAGTGCAACTGGCTAGGCAAAATTCAACAGGGCACGGATCATGGAAGCTTATGAACCTCATTGTGCTGAGAACACCGCATTAAAGCAGGGAAGGGATTCAAGCCGCCCTACCCAGGCAATGCTGAAACATGCTGAAACCAATTCACAGGCCCATTTAAAGATACTGATCCAACCAAAACACAGTGGAGTGCGTTTTCCATTTCTCCGAGTGGACGACATAGAGCCTGCTAAATTAATCTGGGCTCTTCGATGGATGCCCACCGTCCTGGCGGGTCAAAGCGGGTCAAAGCGGGTCGAAGCGGGTCGAACCCCATCCGCCATACTCCGCCACACTGCGCCACACTGCGCCCATCCCGTTGAAAGACGGGGCGGCTGCACGTACTCGGCCTCGAGCAGCTTCCAGGTCCGCCTCAAGGTCAGGAAACGGCAGGACAAAAACATCTACCAGGTCCGCGTTTTAAAGTAGATCATTACATCATTCGATCATTTTATGATCATTTTGAATCTGAACATTTAAAGCATCACGTATTGTAAAATCAGATCATATATATATAGAAATCAGTTGAAATCTAAGAAACCACTGATGATCAACACATCTCAACAAAAAACGCTTCCGCCTTGTGCTCCTGGTGTTCCATCTCTGCGATGATGGCTTCGTCCTGGCATCGCCATCAGCCCAACTCACTGCGCATCCAGCGTCGGCGTCCCTGCCTCCAGTGGGGCGATACCCAGTTCCAGGGCCAGCTCAACAAATTCCTCGCAAAATGTCATGGCAAGCCATCTGGAAGCACGGTATTAAGTAATATAATCTAGTAATGTATATATATACATATATATATAATGTATTATAATGTATAGGAATATATATATACTAATATATAGGAATATAGAATCATGCATCTTATGGTGACCAAGTGCAATAATTATTGATCACTTTCTCAACGCTGCCAGAAATCCTCCCACCTCGAAGTCGATCTTGCCATTGCCGTCCGTGTCAAAACCTCACATGCCAAAACGTGCAGAATGGTAGCGATGAGCCAACTAATCCAACTACCTCCAAGGCAGCCAAGGCAGTATCTGTTCACGGTTTGATGTTTGATGGCTGAGGTCTTTGCGGGCAAACATAGCCTGCATTTTTCCTTCATCGACCTTGTAGTTTCTTCTGAACCTTAGCTGGAAAATAGTGGGCGATAGCTGCCGTGATCATCTGGCCATGTAGCTAGCAGTGTGGTTCTGGGATGCCGTGAGTCAAAAAAAAACAGACAAAAGGAAAACACTCCGCGTTTGTTGCTTTTGGGCGTTTGTGGCCCTTCCACCATTGAACATTTTGGGTGCCCAGCTTGGACCTACACTGGGACCTACACAAATCACCCACCCACCCCATGCAACACATGGCCAGGCAGCTTCCGTGACACTTTCACAACTGGTTTGGCCTGGACAAGTGCTCCGAGGGGATTCTGCTGACTTGTGATCGCTACAAGAGCTAGTAACTGCTAGTAAATCAAGGAAGGAGTGAAGGATTACTGAGAAACATTGGCCAATGGGGGAATGTGCTCAATGTCTGCTGCCCAGTTCTGAAGCACATTCCCAAATGACTTCTTTTGCTGCTGCAAATCGAAACCGGAAGATTAGGTACAAACGTTTGCTTGAACCCAGGTCAAATTGCATGGGAAATGTCTCACCGAGTGAGCCTTCAGATTACTCTCACTTGGTATCTGGCAGTTTCTTCTTCCACTATGTCCGCGAGCTTTGCCCTCATGACGACAGCTGCACGACGACTGCAACTGGCACACTGCAAAAATAATCCACCGGGGGCGAGACCCATCTGCGGATTCTAGTCGCCTGGAACCGTGCGAAGTCAGGCTGAGACAACCAAAACCCAGTCGAATGTACTGCGATGTACTGCGCCTGCCAAGCTCTTCGGCCACCTCATTGTTATTGTATGTCATTGTATGTCATTGTAGTCACTGGGAACCCCTCTGGTGCAGTCATGGTTCAGGCCCTGGCCCAATTCACAAATTGCTCTGTGGTCTGCCCCTCAGGGCCTGCCATGTCCCTGGTTCCTGCCAGCTGCAATCCAGCTAAAAATACGAAAATATAACCCAGCCATCCTTAGCCTATACTGCCCCAAGGTCGCATCTCGAGGGATCATCATGCGTAAGACTTGAGGACAACTTAAGATCTTTCAAATCACCAACCCTACTGGTAGAAATCCATGGGATGCAGTGAATGAATGGTAGAGGACCAAAAGCCACTGCTGCACGTCGTATCGGTAACTGTATTTGATGTCGCATCCCAATCCTTTGCCGCTGCGGAATGCTGCATAAACAGCCTAGTCCAACACAATGCAACCCAGCAACCCAGGTCATGAAGGAATGGCAGCAGCTGGAAGTCACTGAGGTCTCAACTGCTTGGCAGCACTTGGTGAAGTGTTGAGTCACTTGCAGCAACTGAGGATCCTGTGCCTTGGCACATATAAGGCGTACCTCCTACGCGCACCTCCTACGCCTCGGGTGGCTGATGGTGGCTGTAAATCTGACCAAATCTGAGGCACCAAAGAGGCAGAATGATCCATAGCCCCCAGCAAGGCCACCACCTTAAAACAGTGCCACTATTACAATATTATACATATATATATATATATCTATCTATCTCTATCTATCTCTATCTATCTCTATCTATCTATCTATCTATCTATCTATCTATCTATCTCTATCTATCTATGTATCTATCTATCTATCTATCTATCTATCTATCTATCTCTATCTATCTCTATCTATCTATCTATCTATCTATCTATATCTATCTATCTATCTATCTATCTATCTATCTATCTATCTATCTATCTATATCTATCTATCTATCTATATCTATCTATCTATATCTATCTATCTATCTATCTATATCTATCTATCTATCTATCTATCTATATCTATCTATCTATCTATCTATCTATCTATCTATATCTATCTATCTATCTATATCTATCTATCTATATCTATCTATCTATCTATATCTATCTATCTATCTATCTATCTATATCTATCTATCTATATCTATCTATCTATATCTATCTATCTATATCTATCTATCTATCTATCTATCTATCTATATCTATCTATCTATCTATCTATCTATCTATCTATCTATCTAATTATGTGCCACTGGACCAACGATGCAGCAAAGACAATCAAAGACACATTCCGCTGGACCAACGATGCAGCAAAGACAATCAAAGACACGCAGCAAAGACCCGCACCATGCCGAGAGGATTCATGGATGTCTCTTCGCCACCTTAGGTGCAAGGGGTGTGTTCATCACAAAGTCAGGACAAGGGATTTTAAGAGCTGAGTGAGCTACGCAAATGCGCATGCCAAAGATCGGCAACAGTACCATGGGAGGCCTGGCACCATAGGTAAAACTGTAAAACCCACCTTTGCCACTCTTTATCAGCAGTTTCGTGGGTAAAGGTCAGGGTTGCTAAAGCCCCGATGGGCCAAAACCTGCCCACCTCAAACTCCTTGATGAGCGCGCCATCCTGCACCAGGCAAGTAGCTTGTTTGCAATGGTGAATCAGAGCTTCAAACATCGACCTCGAGTGAAGTCTGATGATCCATTGACGTGCCACCATGGTGCCACCAGATGCAGGGTCCTCTCTCTTTCCAATGAGGTTGGACGTGATGAAGCCTGGACTTCGGTGCACCTGTGCCACCTCATCCGTCAACATGTCGCCATCGTAGTTGTGGCCTACGGTACTAGAGGCTGCCATCCCACTGCGCTAATGTGCCAGACAGCCCAGGAGAGGTAAAGGAACAAACAGGGAGCGGGGTGCTTTGATCACCATGGTACTGAATGACGATTGGACATGCGAAGTGAGGTCAGAGCAGGCCATGCCAAAACCTCCATCGGTCCAACGGATGATTTGCATGGTAGCAGCCTGTGGCGCATTGCCGCATGCAACTTTACAACTTGCCCATGCACCATCTGGCCATTTGGCGGTTCAAACATCTGTGGGAAATTGTGCTGCTGATCTGAGGTGTGTGACATCGCTGATCAAGTGCTGCCTCGGTCAGAATTTTACGTCAGTCTAATTCTGCTTTCTGTGAGATGCTCTTAGGCAACATGCAAGAACCCCTAAACCTAAAGAGGGCCAGATTCGAGCAAAAAATGCAGAAAGACTTGATGAACACTTTAATTATTTCGAATCCATGTTCAGACCCTTGCTTCAGCATAGGAGTCTGTGAGAGGTATCCAAGGGCAGGGCAACTCACCGTGCGTCTTCTCCTCAGCATAGATCCAGCATGATCCAACATGATCCAACTTTACCCCTCACTGAGTGCAGGACCAGGAGCCCCGCTTTCAGAAAGTCTCCCTTCGCAAATCCAGTGCCATGCGGCTAAACTCTCAATGCGTCATAGCATCTTCATCCAGTTCAGCCCAATGAGCTTGCAGCCTTGTAATCCGCGTCGAAGACTTCCTTCATGATCTGCCAGAAACCTTCTTGCCACTTGAAGACCTCAGGCACGTGGAAACCAAGATGATCCTCACATTGAAATCTTCTTGGGCTGCTGATTCCATCTGATTCCCAGCATCAAACGCCACATTCTCCGACCCAACATCAGTTTCCCCCACCCTGAGCAAGCGACGGTCTTCTTGGTAACCACATAAGGAACCACCTCGAGCGGCACATGGCATCACCATCCCAGGGGATTCAAAGGCACAAAATCACTCGAAACATCTCGAAACACTACCCTGGCCTTGGCTTCAAGGCAGCGCTGGAAGAAAATGTGCGCCAAATCCTCCCAGTAATGTGCAGGTCATACCAGGTCATGTGACAAATTGCTGCCTGCATCCATCTATTAGCTGTGGCATCTTGTGGCTGCCAAGGCCCATTCCTCCACATTGTCCAACGGGTTGTCATAGACCACAACGCACTGCAGGGGGAACGGCAAAGATGTTCACAGACCCGGGATGCAATTTGCTGGGAAGATATGTTTTTTTTGATAAATTTAACTTGAGGCCGGGGGTGGATGACGAAAGCTAGCGGGGTAGGAGAAAGAAGGAAGCGAAGACGTAGCTTCAGTGTCAGCAGGGAAATGTCGGTGGCGTTTCCGCGTCAAACCCTAAGTGAGGATGCTGACCCTCTACCAGCCGGAAATCTCCTCTCAGGAAGGCTCGGGGGGGACCAGGGGGGGATCGAACCTGATGCCGATGATGACGATGATGATGAGGATGGTGATGATGATGATGATGATGATGATGATGATGATGATGATGATGACGATGACGATGATGATGATAACAAAGTTGATGACGATGACAATGACGCTGACGCTGACAACGACGATGACGGCTGAAAATGACAATGGCGGTGACGATGACAATGACGATGACAATGGCGAAGACAATGACACTGACAATGACGATGATGATGATGATGATGATGATGATGATGACGATGATGAGGATGATGACGATGATGATGATGATGGTGATGCTGATGATGATGATGATGATGGTGATGATGATGGTGATGATGATGATGATGATGGTGGTGATGATGATGATGATGATGATGATGATGATGATGATGATGATGATCACGATGACGAGAACGATGCCAATGACCATGACGATGACGAAACCGATGACGATGACGATGATGAGGATGATGCTGATGATGGTGATGGTGGTGGGGTTGGGGGGGGCCTTTCGCGTGAAAAATCACGTGATGTCCTTGAGCAGCCCCCGGAATACTTGCTAAAGCAAGAAGACTCCAGCTAGCTGACGCTAGCTTTCGTGACAGATAAAAAAATGATTTGACTCATCTGGTGGATCGAGGCCGAAACACTTCGATCATCCTTCACCTCCCGGCCGTCCACGATGATGGGTTTTCCCTGCAGGAAAGCGGGGCAATCAAGATCAATCATTATTGCCATGGTATTGCCTCGGTTTGCCCCTTCTGTTCTGTTCAGGATGTCGATAAATTCATCAATGAAAATCAAAATGATCTGAATCATCATGGACGGCATCTTCGGTCTACGACAGGCCGAAAGAACATTCGGGCTTGCTCAGCTGCCTCATCCATGCTTTCTGGAAAGAAAGTGGTGAGCACCCGTCCCTTGCCCACCTGCCACAACATTTCAGCAATCTCTGACAGCTTGACAGCGACAGCAACACCAACACTTATTTATGATACGCAAGCGTCATCAAATTTCCCAGGTGCACAGCGGTCCCAAAACTGGGCTAAAATTGTGGTGCCCAAAAATGAGACACCACTCGTTTGGGGCCCATAATCATATCATAGATCATATATATTATACTCATTGTATAGGTGGATGGATAGATAGATAGATAAGATTAGATAAGATAAGATTTGATTAGATTTAGATTTAGATTAGATTTAGATTAGGATTAGATAGATAGATAGATAAAGTATGGTTATATAGTTATGTATATTTATATATATATATATATATGTATCTATATATGTGTATATATATATATATATGTATACATATATATTAAATAGATTTTGTATGATTTTGTAATATGTTGTAAATTCTTGGTTGGCCACCCATGCCCCAAACTTGTGGCCCCCTTGGTGCCCATGGCCATGGCCTTCTTCCAGCCAGCTCCATACTCACCGCCCACGGCATGGCGCTCGAAGAGCACGGGTCTCTTGAAGCCCAACTCGATGCCAGGGATGTGAATGGTGTCCTCCGAAATCGACAAATCTTTGACAAAAGATGATATGTTAGATTACATGGATATTACAGTTATTATACCTAATTGATAACTGGATATAACTGGATGTTACATGTCTATAATTAGTTATAATTATATGCTCTTAAGCAAGAGAAAAGGTGATAAGCAACAAACCACACCATTTTTCCCTTCCATGGCAACCGACCAAACTGACGCAACCCCTCACCGCAGCCACTGTCCCGGGAGATAGTGATTCCATTCCAACCCCGACGCCTTGCCAGAAAACCCTCGTTACCATGGGGCCTTTCTCACCACCAGTAGGACCAAATAACGCAAATAGGACATTCTGAATATGATTTATTGTGGACATGTCAGCACGTTCTGGTCACCAAGCATTGGGTTCACTTGGCACTGCGATGCACTGCGGAAGCAGAATCTGAGTGGTGGACATCAATCCGTTTGGTGAGCCCAAAGCTTTGGTAAGGCCCATGGACGCCATCCTTGTTGCAAAGGGTCGTCGTCATCTTCGCCGTCGTCATCATCATCATCATCATCAGCAGCAGCAGCAGCAGTAGCTCTTCGAATAATCAGGTCATCAGTCCGTGACGATCAACAACAACGTCAGAAACGAATAAACAAACGCCCTCAAGAGGCATTATCACCAAATATCTTCAACGTGCATCCGTGCATTATCCCAAAAAAACACCCAGAACAATTTGCTGGCCCCTTTCAGGGGTGCCCGCTGGCATCATCAAAGACATCCTGCCATCTTGTCCGAGGTAGGAAAAATCTCACTGAGATGTTGGCTGTTCCTTCGTGGGGGTGATGGTCGGCCTTGGTGAACGGCAACAGCACTGACCACAGTAGATAACTTAGATACCTGTCATTGTTGGCTAGAAGGGATGGTTGAATTTGATCCAATTCGTTCATTGCCACTGAGGCCCAGGGCTCTTTGAAGATGGAACCGATTCGAGCTCCAGCAGCTACAGCGTCCTACCATGCGTGGTACTTCACAGAAAAAGTTGGAAACCCATGCTGCAACGCACAGATTTTGCTCATCAGGAAGAACGCTCCAATCTTGCCCCATCCTTCAGGACTTGATCGTTGGTTGCATCACGTTCCTGGCAGATGGATCATGCACCATCACCTCTTCGAAAAATCACCAGAATGGCAGAGCTCAGAACCCCAATGGTGGCCCAATGGTCATCAATGGTCCTTGCAACTCAAGTCATAGAACTCCCACTTCGAGATGTCCACTGAAGGCTTCACCCATTTGTCCATGATCAACTCCATGGTGTACTGTGACATCTCCTGATCGCTTCCCGGTCACAGCTGAACATTGCAGACCCACAACGCCCGCCGTCCTCACCGGAGATGTAGACCATTGGAGGCGCCTCACAGCCCCCAAAAAACCGGTCAAGTCTGCAGTCTCAGCAAAAAGTAGAACAACGAATGGACCATGGTTTATAAAAAAAATGGGGGGACTCCTCCATTTTCGTCATAATATGATACTTTTTTGTGGTACCCTCCCAATTAAACCTAGGGGTTTATTGATCCAGGGTTGACATTAGAACAACTAGAACCCGGAACAATCCGGAACAACTATACAAACTATAAGAAACCAGTGAAAAAAATGATTAATATAAATAACATAAATCCAATATTGGTAACCAAGAAGCAAATCTTTAACCAGTCAACCAAGCCACTGTGAAGCGAGACCAGGATGAAGCTGCACGGAAGCCGCGCAAGCGCAGCATCATTGGCTGGGCCTACCGAGCTTTTGATGCCAACAGCCCAACAATTCCAAGTGTCCCAAGATTCTGCACAAAAATTGACAAAGAAATATACAGAACATTGTCTAATATATTCCAATGGGTGAAGAATAGTTTGAGGTTGTTTTTGATAAGGTTTGGGACGGTGTTTTTGATTTCTTTCCTGATACCATTTGCCTTGTATTTGCAACAGTTTGAAACTAGAACCTGTCAGTTTTGCCTGGTACTTGCTACATTTGGGCATGTTCACCTTCCATTTTGCACGGTACTAGTATTTGCTACATTTTAGCATATTTGCCTTCCATTTTGCACGGTATTTTGCTACAGTGTTGCACTCCAACCTCTCATTTTGAATGGTATTTGCTACATGTTGGTACTTCAAACGTTCATATGGGTTTCCTTATATAAGGTTTCTTTGAGGTTTTATTTAGGGTTTCAGTTAGGATTTCTTTAGGTTTCATTTAAGGCATCATTTGATTTTTTTTAGGTGTCATTTAGGATTTCTTGAGGGTTTCTTTAAGGTTTCATTTAAGATTTTTTGAAGGTTTCATGTAGGGTTTCATTAGGGTGTCATTTAGGGTATCTTTAAGTTTTCTTTCGGATTTCATTTGCGATTTTTTAGGGCTTCATTTACTGTAGGGTTTCTTTAGGGTGTCAGTCGGGGTTTCTTTAAGGTTCGATTTAGGGTTTCATTTAAGTTTTTTTGGGTTTATTTAGGGTTTCTTTTTGGTTTCATTTAGGGTTTCGCTTAGGGTTTCCTTAAGGTGTCATTTCGAGTTTCTTTGAACCCTTGGGGCATCGCCAATGTGCGAAGCCCTACAATAAATGGGTTTGCCGAAAAGTATATAGTTGTTTATCATTATTTGCCCATTGATTGTATCCGGTTCTTCAGGTAAGCCTGAACTCACAACACAAGCCCCTCTTCGATCTCGAGTTTGGTGAACTATGTAACTATGTAACTATGTTGGAGTCAACACGATCATGTCCACGAAAAAGAATTGTCATGTGCCAAGGTCCTGTGAATCACTGCGCAGGTATGCAACAAATAAGCTGGCTTAGCCTGTCCAATCCTGGACGTGCAGAACATGGGAAAATCATAGGAAATCACCAGGTGCCCAAACCGCTGCCTTCCACATGCTGGCGACAGGTTGCCCCAACTTCCAGTTTGAGCCAAAGGGCTTGAGACAACTGACATCAACTGACAGTCATCTGCACAGCGAGGCGGAAAAGCAAGGATGGTGTGGCTCTTGAAGGTGCCTACGACGCACGAGCTTCTCGTGCCTCGAACTGAAATCGAACCGATGACTTCTGACCTCTGGTTTCCCATGGTTTCCCATGGTTTCCCCTCGGAAATTCTTGGGTGTTGCAGCACCTTGCTTAGCATGGCAGCTGATAAATGAGACCCCATGGATCTATGGATTTAGATCCATCGATCAGAATTGCGGACCCATCATGACCCTTCGTGAAGGGTTCAAGGAGGCTAAACACTTGAACAGGTGTGGCAATATCAAGAGCACGACATGACATCACTTCATATCACTTCTACTTATCTCTTTGTTTTCATCATTCTTCATGAGCTTCCACCAAATTCTGCCAAACCTGATTAAGCAAATGCAGGAGGTCGCTGTCACCTCTGCATGCCCCAAAGTTCCCACTAAAATGACCAAAAATAGAGGACCAACAAATATGTGCTGATGACACCTGGCAACTTGCGTCCTGCTTGGCAGGGAGCGCGGCCAGAGTGCAATCACCAAGACTGAGCCTCCAACAGGGGAACGGGATCAGTTCTCCCTCGGGATGCTTGAAGCATTTAACAATTCATAACAATTCTATGATTTTGGAATATTCGGCAGCAACGCCTGCTGCAACTCAGGTTGAAAAGAGTGCGCTTGTCGCAAGGAGCAGAGAGGAATTGAAATGATGCAGGTTTGGGAAGACCGTACTGCGGTCCATTGCATCAACTCCCATCCACTCTGCGATGGGCAGCATCACACTCTCCCAGGGATACCGGGGAATCATTCGTCCTGACAGTGCGATCGATGACAAGGAAAAAAGATCTCAACTGGCAGATTGTTGCAACCCTTTCGTGGCATTTCTCCACAAAACTCTCGTTTGGACACTCTTTTGGTTGTCTCCACCAGTAGCGATGAAACCAAAAAAAACGCAGCTTTGAATCATACGTCCTCGGCCCACATCATACAAATTCCCCTCCAGCAGGGAGGTCGGGAATTCGTTGTAGATCTCACCGCCCTTCACCTTGCCACCCACCACGAACTGGTTGCCAGCCCAGCCATGGTCTGTTCCCTTGCCATTCGATGTCAAGGTGCGACCAAAGTCCGAGGTTGTGACCAAGACCACTGAGTCAAAGACTCCCTGAAGCCAACAAATTTCTCAAGCCAATTGCCTACCCATGATCCATGCCTATTTGAGGACTACTTTTCTGATGGTCTAAATTTGTGCCAATGACATCTATGACATGTGATTCTACTTTCTGTGAAAGTCAGACGATGGCATAGGGCAAACAAGCTAACCACTCAGTAGAAATACAGAAGCCACCACGAACCAAAAGAACGAATGCTAGTAGTCACAAAGGGGAGGTTTCCAGGGCTTTGGGGACGGAACACCGACAGGTCTGATAGGTGAATGAACGTAAATGATACAGTCGAGCGTTGAATGGTGAATCCTGGTACCCTGTGGGATCGCGCCTGTGCCTTGAGTTCCTTGACAAAAGCATCCAGGGAATCATCGATGAAAGCAAAGAGTTCATCCAATTTCTCAAACTCGTTGTGCGTGTCGAAACCTCCCAGCTCTACATAGAAAAATTCACGTTCAATTTGGCGAGTTTGGCTTGTTGCGATCAACTTGGAAACCGCTTGGAACTGTCGCAGGAGGCTGAGAAAAGTCCAATCTTCTGTTTCTGGCCACGTGCTGCTCAGGGTGACGTTGCCCAATTGGCCTGCAAGGATGTTAGCGCTGTCAACCATTTTCCCAAGGTTCTTGGAATACTCCTCCGAATAAATGTTTCCTAACTCTTCCTTGGTGATGTTGTCGATGAGTGGCCTTCCTTAGATACCGCGGAAAGGGTATGGGAAGTTAGGACAGGCTTCGACATGATAAGGGAAGACCACCACAAGATACCACAAGCACGTCGTAGCACGTCTCTCTACTTCTCTGCCAAGGCTCGTGCGACATAGTTCTCAAGGGTGCGGATGTCGCCACTGCCATCCACAGACTGCTGTATCACACTGAATCCTTCCGACCACGTCTTCTTGCCCTTGAGGGAAAAGGAGCTGGTCGAAAACCTGGGCCATGGATTCAAACACAGAGCAGAATGAGCAAAGCACTCACAAAAGTGTTCCACCATTACGCTATGAAGTTTGCTTGGGATAGCCTTGCATGACACAGGAGTGAGTGAGTTCTCTTGTTGTACACCTTTGCACAGGGGCTGACGGGGGCAGTCCCGGACACTGTGCAACCGAAAAACTTCTGACTTCCGGCTCCGAGTACATCTGCCATGCGGCCACCAACCCCTTTGGGTGATGCTCCAGCCACCTGGCAGTGCGAAAAGTGCCGAGATAAATTCTGTCCATCTATGATATCTAGCAGAAATAGCAAGACAGGAAATTATTGTTTTATGCAATAAATCGATAATTTCCTGTCTTGCTATTTCTGCTATCTATATATATACATACACATATATACATATATATATATATGCGTGTGTGTGTGTGTGGGTGTGTGTGTCATTCTTGGTCCATATCACAAGTCGAGCCTGACACTTCAAGGTTTGAGCAGCTGCAGTCTGGTCCTCGATGCTGTGGGCTGCGATGGACAAATTGTCATGCTACCCTTGGCAGCACCTAACCTTCACCACCCCTGTTACACCTTCTGACCACCCTTACAATGTCTTTCACTCTCTTCATCGCCATCAGGTCTTTCATCTTATACAGTAATTCTTAGTTTTGAAACTTGAAGCACAGCAACTGAGCACGCTGGGTGGCGGCATGTGTGTTCTGTTGTGTCTTAAGTTTCAACCCTCCCAAGCCGTGACCCTCCAAACCACTGTAGTAGGGACACTATTCTTTCCGGCATTCCCTCCGCTATCAGAACTAGTAGAGGCGGTGTTTGTTAGTTACTGTGCAAGTAAGGCACCTTGCCTAAGATGGCTGCGAGAGTAACACAACACTCATGCTGCCCCACGCATTTGCATCCGAAAGTCTGAGTGCGAGAACAAACCGACGCAGGTGGACTTTGTACCACTCTTGTACTCATACTTTGTCAACGGCTGCACCAGGGCGCCAATGTTGCTGACAAAAGCCTTGGTTTGGTCCAAGTAGAGCGCATGGCTCGCAATCGGTTACAAGCGTTACAGCCATTTTTCACTAGTGCACAAGTTGCTCACACTTCTTTTTCGACATGGGGATATCGATCGGGACAGATCTCTGTCATTGAAAAATTATTGTTGCTATCATACATCGATCACTTACACTTTACATCACTTTACTAACCTTTCAGACCTTGATGGACAGAACATGGGACTACCCGCACTTTCCCCCCGCCACGACTACCGTGGCCCCACAACAACTGTGGGTCCCCCCTTCACCCCGGACTTCCCGGGGCAAAAGGGTGAGGAGGGTGGGTGAACAAAAATACGAAGGGGGGACATGAACTTGTGCCAAAATGGCACGGGTGATCAACCGTTCTTCTGCTCATGCATAATCACTGTTGTGCACTCTGTAAAATGCAACATTACTGCGTAACGGTCAGCTTTCACTAGTGCACAAGTTGCTCACACTTCTTTTTCGACATGGGGATATCGATCGGGACAGATCTCTGTCATTGAAAAATTATTGTTGCTATCATACATCGATCACTTACACTTTACATCACTTTACTAACCTTTCAGACCTTGATGGACAGAACATGGGACTACCCGCACTTTCCCCCACTTCTCGTAGTCCAAGATGACTTCAACCTTCAGGTAGTCAATGATCTGGTCAAGCTTTTCCCATTCCAACCTTGATGGAGGGTCTGCCACATTACTTGGTGATGGAACACGTGCGTACCACGATAAGCTGTTGTTTTCAGAGTCTCTCATCATGGCTTCCACCAACATCTTTCTGCTAGCGACTGACTTGGTCGTTCCGCTCACAAAAGCTTCCTTCACCCCCTCATTGTCAATGAAAAAGATGACCCTTGCACTACCAACTAGGTTCACAAACTGTCTTTTGATCACCACTATCGGCAGCATCTCCGCTTGAGCTATGACCTGCTCATGCCCAAACGACTTCCACTGGTCTGTGATGGCCCCCGGTACCTCAAAACCAAATGCAATCGGTTTGGCTGTCCTTGGTGAGAACATGACTGCCCCACAAGATGCGACACCACCTTCATAAGCACCATCTGTGAAGATGATGCACGGGGGTTCAACATCCCAAGCGTTCAACCTTCTGGGTGGCGCTGACTCCAACATAATGGCCGCTTGAACCAGCGCCTCCTCCACTTCGCTGTTCAACTTCTTGACATACTTGCACATGAGAGACCTGAGTTTGATGGGCTCGAGCAACGGTGCTAACCAACGCCCACTACACTGCGACTCTGCAAAGTTGAGCCTACCATATACCCTTGCAGCCATGCTAGGAGGAAAGGATCCCATGCTCTTGGCTTCCCTGATCACCTCTCTCAACTCACTGGCCCTTTCAGGTTTGTCCCTCACTTTGCAGACTCCCTTGTCGGCTTCTGAGAGGTCAACCACCACACCTAGAACCACGAAACTGTCGCTGGGTGGGAGCCTCTTCTTTGGCTCCTCGGCTATCTGCCAGCCCAGGACCTTGAGGGCACTCTCCATGATCACCTGAGATTTCACAGCCAGGGGGGCTACATCCACATGCGGAAAATCATCAAAATAATTGACTACCGGGAGCATGAAATACCTCTGCAGCACCTCTCTCAAGCCCCTTGCCAGTCTGTTGAACCCCATGACTGCTCCTGTTGCCCCAAATGGGAGCACATGAGAAACGAAAAATGAAACTGTCCCATCTGTTGGTTCCAGCACGCCAAGCACCGCATTACTACGGTCCGCGGGCCTCAAGGGCAACTGTTTATATGCCGCCTTGAGGTCCATGCATCTCCCCTTGAGACCCACAGCTTTCGACCTGAACTCTGGTGCCTTCAGACCTGACAGCTGCATTCCACTACTCAATGTCACTTGAACATCTTGTCTGTCAGGGGGTCCCAAGACTCTCATCCAAGCCGCAGATATCGCCACCACCTCGTCCACTCCACCAAGGTCCAGCTTCTCACCTGGGCCATAACACTGATTGACTGAAAATTCACTGAGGTCATCAATGTTGCGGATCTTCGACCCTTGTAGAATACCAAACCTCCTACTTGGGGTCCACAAGTTGCCTACCACTGCCCCCACTTGCTCCGCCGACATAGGTCCTTGAAGCCAACCCTTCTCGACCTCAGAGATGGTCGATGCCCAGACTTCCTGGGCAACGTCAACAGGCCTGCCATCGACTTGAACCTCCCGCTTGGCCATGTGAGGTGGGATTTTCGACTTGACCTCCTCTTGTGAATACTTTGCAATCTTCCACAAATCATCTTGTGTAAGCTGTGCAGGTTTGAACTCTGGCTGGAAACAACCTGTATCCCGGCCTTGACCTGTGATGGGTAACCCAACTGCTATGTCATGAACCAGGTTGGTGTCCCCATACCCAACTTGTCTCAAGACTTCGTCAAAAAGCAGAAGGCTCTTGCCTTGCAAGATTTCGGCTACCTTAGGTTCCATTGCCCTGTGAAATTCCAGCTCTCTGGGCGCCAACTCTGCCGCCCTCCTCTTCAGCCATCTCAATCGTTTAACACGCTCTTCATGTATCCAGTCAGTCCCTTTGGTGACCACATGAAACATGGCTGTGAGGACGTGGTCAGGCACCTGTTGACATGTGTCAAAAGGGTGCACCAGCTCCAAGGACCTCCTAATGCTGTCTTGGAAAGTCATGGGGATTCCAACCAATACTGACATATGTACCAATTTGAGCTCGTCCCCGCACTTTTCCCCGCTATTATTGGACGGTACTGCACTAATAAGCCTGGAACCTGCTGGAAAAACTCTGCCTGCAAGGGTGATTTCACGGTCAACCCGTCCCTTCCAGTGCTGGACCACATTGAGGTCCACCTGGGCATTCACCAGGAGGTCCACGACCTGCCCATCTTCAGGGAGCATACCTGGGCTACGGCGGCCACGGGGCTGTCTCCCCGCAGCGATTTTCCATGCCGCATTGGACTGTATGACTGGTGAGGGCCCTTTAGGTTCTAAACTGATTGGCAAACGTTTGGAAACTGCACAACGACTGATGATTGCTGCAATCTTCTGACAAAGCTGGAGGGGGTACTCAGCCTCGCTTGAGGTATCATACGCCCACTTGCCATCCAATGTCCTGCTTACTGACCACTCCTTGTGCTGGTGAGACTTGTCACACCTTGCAGCCAGGGCATTCAGCTCAACGCAGTTGTGCAATAACGATGTCCGTTTGTCACGAACTCCCCCATGCATGCAAACATGAAAAGTAGTGAAAAACACTCCAGGGAGATCAAAGAGAGCAGCAATGCATGGCACCAACCACATGTAGCTGCCGGTGGGGTTCTCGATAAACACAATGACTCCCTTTGAATGTGCAAGTTGAAAAACATATGCAGCTGTGTCGTAACATAGATTTGCTAACCGCACTCTCTGAAGATTGCGCCCGGACAACCCGGGCAGCCCGCTAGGCCACTGTGCACTCCTCAATGGTGGTGGCTGAGGAACTCCTAGCCGGCGCAGGCGAAAAGGGATGGGCTTATCTCTGGCTCTGGATGCTGTCTCACATGGGGGGGCCATGGGGATGAAGAAGACTGTGCCACCTTCCACCTTCTGCTCAATAAATTTGCGAGCTTCTCCCTTAGTTAAGTCCATCACTATACAAGGTCCTACTCGGTTCTTACACTTCTTGTGATCAATGCCTATGGCGAAAAATCCATGCAACTTCAAACATTTACTTAGTTTACATGACCCGGCAAACAACTCAAGAGTGCATGGCTGCAAGGCCTGCACACTTTCACCTAGCTCGGCGGAGTCATGTGCACCATCACGGTGCATATCTGTACAAAGATTGGATTCCGGGCTGATGCTTGCATCAGCAGACTTAAAATCAGCTGCCCCACTCACATCTGTGCGGCCGTCGGGTCATTGGGAACATTGTTGGGCTCCATGGTCATCCTTCCAGCACTTCATACACACATGCAGCCCTTTTGCACACTCGCCATTCTGCACCTTGTTGGTGCAGTTGTTCAGCTGGAACCCATAGCAGATCCTCTTGCCCTTCTTCATGGGCTGGTACCCCCATAGCTCCCTCGGCATCTTGATGGGCATCTTTTTGACCTGAGGGGTCACTGGGGCTTCTTGGTGCTTGCTCTTCTTGTCCTTCTGCGAGCTCTCAGCTTCACGCAATCTCTCCTTCAGGCGCTGGTTCTCCTTCATCAGCTTTCGTTTGCCGGCCCCCACTGGCTCTGTGTCCTGGTCACCAGATGATGCCGCCGCTGATGATCTGGCGCCGGGCAACGGCATGAGCAAGGTGGTGAAGGCTGGGTGCACCAAGACTTTGTCCACCGCCAGGTCAGCCAGACGCTCACCATTGGTGTCCCTGCCCAAGTCACCTTGGAGATCTTCTGCCATGAGCTTCCATGCCCTCCGGTCCGCCTCGGCCAATTGCTTCAGCGTCACTTGGGCATATCCCATGGGTGGCTCTCTCTGGTACTCCTGGAACATCCTGTCCACCAGCTTCTCATGACTTGTGTAAGTCATGATATCGGCCACTTCCATGGCCAACCCTCTGCGCATGTATGCCTGCCTCATCCTCAGGTCGGTCTTCAGGTCCGCGTCTGGCAGTTTGGTCTCGTCATGCGCCTTCAGGTGGCCACTTGCGTCCTTCTTGATCAGCTCCTCGGTCTTCACATTCTGCATCTCTTGATCCCTGGTTGGGATTTCATGAGGCGCCAGGTAGCGCAAGTCGCCTTCAACCTTCATTGAGTGGCACTTGTCTACCACATGATGTGCTGGCTCCAGCTGATCACCTATCTGGAGGTGAGGGTAGCGCTGCTTCACCTGCGCCCACCTCGTCTTCCTTTCCACTGGTGGTAGCTTCCTGGTCTTGCTCCCATCGGCTTCCTGTGTTCCCTCCAGGCGTGTCCTCAGCTCTGCGGCCACTATCGTGTAGGCCTCATGGTACAGCTTCCTCAGTCTCGGCAGATCCTGGTGATCGTTCCTCCCCAGTATCGGCCTCACCACCTGCTCCATGAAAGCCGTATCGTCCCCTGTTCCCGGTGCCCAGCTGCTTGCAAAGGCAAAGGTGGATAGGGTGGTCCATCCCTTGCCACTCATCAGCAGCTTGTAGCCATCCAGCCCATTCTCCTTCAACTTCGCCTCGAACACGGCCTTGGACTCTGTCAGAGTCGCCATGTCCCCGGTCACTGCGGCTTGAGCCACTTCGTCGCTAGCGGCACCAGACCACTCAGAGAAAAACCGACTGCACTGAAACACATGTTCATCACAACTGCACTACCACCTGGTCACCTGCCTCATTGCACATGTGTCGAATTACCCAACATGTAACAAGACATCTCTCAACTGTTTCGTTTCAAACAACTGCACCGCATCAACTGTTGCACACATGAAACTACTTAACTGTTCTAGTTACTCACATCTTCACCACCTACTTAACATAGACATCTGACATCCCTACTCTCACTCACTCCTTGCACCCGGCAGTCCTCATAGTCGCACTTCACACCGAAGGACTTCCCTCGATCATCCACCTGACCCGGACAACCCGGTCACTTTGATGGGAACAACTCCCGCCAGGACAACCCTGGCCACTTGCATGCACATCCGCCAAGTGAAACTCACTCAGCAACTTGCGCCATGATGCTCAGCTACTGCGCACCAGACTAGTTCACTCAGACACTCCACTGCGCTCACTTTTCGTCGCAACGAGCTGAGATCATTGCTCCAGTTGGGCTCTGGAGTAACCTTCACACACTTTGCACCTGCTACTAACTGCATGCACTTGCTCATCTAACTTGACTATCACAGCAGTGATCTTACGGCCACACGCCAGCTTACCCTCTTCAGTGCTGGCTCTATGTATGGTGCCTGTGATACCATGCCTGTACAAATCAACACCTGATTTCTTCGGAGGACCTACTACCGCCTGTACAACTGCCTCGAGGTTGCGCTCAGTTTCACTTTCATCCACCTCATCTCCGGACTCTTCACTCTCCGTCGACAGCTCTCCAACCTCGGCCAACCTCACACTCTTCTTACCAGGCGTTGGGATCTCCTCCATACTGAGGTCGCCTCTCTCCTCCACCAGCAAGTCGTCATCAGCATCCTCAGCATCTCCCATCTCTGCCGGCGGATCCTTCCATCTCTCGGATCTTGGCAGGTCAGGTCGAAACCTATACATCCTGATGTCTTTGATCACCTTCATCAGAGCATCAAGACCGCCAGCCAATGCATCCCTGCTGTAGATGACCAGGCTCGTGTCTTTCGGTTTGACATGATACCCCATGAGTCGCCTCAGCTTCTCCGAGACCATCGCCTTAGCCATCCAGCTAAGGGCAGTAGCCTTCATGGAGTGGGCCCCCACGTTGCTCATGTCCATCTTCTCCATGGAGTATCTTTTCAGCAGCTCACACAGCCAGTTGGATGCCTCGGAGGTGGACAATCTGCTCTGGCTCCATCCTCCACCTGTGATGGGGGCTGGCATGAAGGGGCGACCAGGGAGAGCTCTCAGGCCAGCTTGAGCTCTCAGCCTCAAGAACTCCTCAGCCCATGCCACTCCTGAGACTCCCCTGCTTGGGGCCACCACTGGCAAGATTCTCCTTGCCCTTCCCACGAGGGAGTCCGTCTTGTGGATAGTGGTCCCTCCCTCTATGTAGTCCCCATCAAGCTTCGGCTCTTCCTCGATGCCCTGGCTGTCTCCGAACCTCAGTCTGCCGTACACACACAGCAGGCAGTGCCCAGCAAACAACCTATCTTGTAGCGGGGCCAGCGGGTTCTCGACCAAGGCTTCCAAAGTCTGGATCTGGTGGACAGTGAGTGCATCCCTCTGTCTCAGAACCCTCTTTGTGACGTAGCTCCTATGTGCTGATCCAGCTATCCTGCCACTGTCCAGCACCTCATCAACGCCTTTGAGCTGCAGGGTGCCCTTGCAAAATGCCAGGGCACTTCTGAAACTGCCTGCTCTGGTTGCAGGAGCTCGGTTCTTTCTGAGATCATCCACATACTGGTACACTTGTTGTTCACGTAGAGGAAAAGCTGCAAGATCTCTGGCTTTGCACCACCTGACATACAGCATCATTGCACTGAGCCTCACTTGGAGGGTGCCATTTTTCTTACGTGCAAAGATGTCCTCCAACACGTTCTCGCCTGACTCATCCAACATCTGCCCAGCCGCACATTGGTCTCCAGCTTCATGGATGACCACCATCCACCCTGCCATGAGCTTCGTCCTCTCGTCGGCCTCAGCTTGCTGCCAGGCTTTGCGTTCTCTGTCAAGAGGTTTGAACCCGCTTCTCACGAAGACATCTGCTGGCATCTTGTCATCCTCCTTCGGCTCCACGATCTCTTCCTCGACCATCAGAGCAGCTTTCATAGCACTAAGGTTGGGCATCTCCATCACTTCTGGTGCTTTGCCTAAAACCAGACCAGCGAAACCTCTCTCCCAAGGCATCTTCAGGCAATCCGGTATGTGGGGCTTGAGCTTCAACTTCTCACTCAGTCCCATACCTCCATCCACGGGCTTGACGACCTTTGCTGCCTGTTCACCTGAGAGGTCTACGGTGGCTTGTCTCTTCAGGATAACATCCAGCACTTGCTGCAAGTCACGATGTTCAGTTGCAACCTCTGGACCCTCTTCACCTTTCCAAACTGCATCTAACTCACTCTGGTACTCTTCATCGAAAACCTCAGTGGGGCTTCCCATGTCCACGTCCTCTTTGGCACCGCTCTCCATGGCCACCAGCTTCTGTCGCATTTCATGGATATTCCCCACTAGAGGGTCCAGGCTCAGTAACTCATTGGTAACAGGTTCATCCTCCACTGACAAATCCACAACAGTCCCCCGCTTCGTACCCCCATTTCTGGGACTCTCTTCATCACTAGAGATTTCCATGGCAGCCATGGTGAACAAAAATACGAAGGGGGGACATGAACTTGTGCCAAAATGGCACGGGTGATCAACCGTTCTTCTGCTCATGCATAATCACTGTTGTGCACTCTGTAAAATGCAACATTACTGCGTAACGGTCAGCATAAAACAAGATTGGTCCTATTTGTTTCATTCAGGTTGTTCCCAAAAACGTTCACCACAACCACAACTCATGTTTTTTCCTGAAACATCCTGAAACATGAATGTAGCAACTGCTTCACCAGCTTGGTACAACTGCCTCAACTTCGGCAGCTTGTAGTGAAGTCCAAAGCTTGGACATGCCTGGGAGCTACTGATTTCCAGCAGCTTGGTGTTGCCCAGCGCAGCCTCCCCTCGCACCGCCATATATTCGTCATGTAAGGCACAATTAATTGGCACCAGCAGGTTGAAGGTGTCCGCGCCACCGCCCAGGTATAAGTTGACCACTGCCTAGAATCTCCAGGGGGCGACATCGCGCCAAACCCTGAAGACAAACTGTGTTTGCAAACTAGGATTTCAGCTCACTTTCTCGTCATGTCGGACCAACTTCAAGTAACATGTCATCATGCCCCGCACAGTGTATGCGATTTACGTGCATATTATTGTATATATATATATATATGTGTGTGTGTGTGTGAATATGTATATGTATGTATATATATATATGCATCTCAAAGTGACAACTGACTTCGTAGCACTTCTCACTCCGCACTCTTTTTCGCCTTCTGCCTAGCAGTCTGTCTGTTCACCTGTTATCCTCAGGTTTGCCTTGGATCGGTCACGGTGTGGTCAGAGCTGCCTGGTCACCCCAGGAGAATATCGCCTGAAAAGCGGGTATGCGCAGGCACCCTCTCCTAGGCGGGCTTCTCCACGGGAGGCCGGCTCTTAAGGTTTGTGCAGGAGGGGAAAGAAAGCAATGAATGCTATTTTGGCTCAACTCCACTTGAGCCAAAATGATATGATAGCATTCATTGACTCACTTAAAGATGACACATGCACACCCAAAGCCTGCCAAGCTCAATGCATGAATGAATGAATATATATATATTATATGTGTGTGTAACATACTGTATGTATATGGTTTTGCATGTACGAATATTAAGCATAGAAATATCACTAACTATTGATCAATATTATATATGTGTAAGAATGTATGTAATTGTATAGACATGCTGTTGTTTACTGCACATGCCAATGGCAAAGGCCTTGTAGGATCGCGGTGGCCCTTTTGCCACCGTCTGTGTCTCCGGCGCTCGAGGTCCCACAGGCTTGGGAGCACCCAGGGTATTGAACTCGGGCGTCAGAACCATGGCTTCCTTCCCATGTCCCAACCATATCCAACCATGGGAAAACATTGAAGAACAATGGGAAAATGCTGCAAAACCTCATAGCAAAATGATGAAACATGGTTTGGCCGACTTTTGAAGTTGTAACCCCGAGGAGGGGCTTTGTTGATATGTCAGAAATCAAACCGATCATTCATTTTTGGCCCGAAGTATGCATCAATACACTCAAAACTTAGAGGAAAAAGTGTTTAAAAAATGTTTCAGAAAGAGGTGACCATCCTGGATGGCTTTCACATCGCCATTCTGAGTGCTGCTGTAGGTCATCACAGCCTCCCGAACATGACTTGTGAGACGAGAGCCCGTGAGCAAAAGATCCAGATCATTCAAGGCATCGGTGGAGTTAGTGCTGAGTGTCAGCTTTAGCGAATCCATGGCATCACATCTGTCCACCTTAACTCCAAAGCCGTATTTGCAATCTGTGACTCCCTGGTAGTCTATCAAGGAAAACATCCCATTGAGAAAATTCACCAAGCCGGCAGAGTCGAAGATTTGGAACTCGGGTGCGATGTGACCAGATGGCAATTCGTAATCAGGCATGTAGAAATTGAAGACTGTGGGTGATGCAAATGGTTCCTGGCCAATCCTATCCTGGAATAGTTCGAACAAGAGATCTCTCCGTGAGGCATCCTCAAACTCCATAGCCCTCAGAAAGTGCACCAATTTCACCAGCGGCTCCCTAAGGGCTCCTGCATCCTGTGATGCCCTTGCCTCTGGGTGGAGCAAAATGGCTGCCATGGTGGCACCCAAATCGCCATATTCTCCAGAATAGCTGCGACCATAACGTCCCGTGCGGAACGCAGTGGCAACGGATTGCACATATGCCGTTGAAGGGCTAGAGGTCACAAAACGCTGGATCAGGCGATGGCTGATGAAGGGAGCGGTGTTGGGATGATAGACCAAGTGCTCCAATAAGGCCTCGATTTCTTGCGTGGCAGAGCGGGCCGTGTGTTCAACATCTGCTCCGATCACAGGTGGGTTGCGGAAGGACTTGTCGCCAACGACAACCACACTACGCATGTTGCGGAAGTACTTGCCCTGATACTCGAAGATGGTGTTAGCATCAATACTCCCACTGAAGTATGCCTTGACTTCCCCACACGAAGCGCAAGAGGCGCTGGGCTTGAAGGCACCAACCTTGAGTTCACTCAGCTCGGTCGGTGCTGGCACGCGGTCAAAACTGCTTGGATCTCGATCCGCATTGGGCAAAGACACGAATCAGTGAGAGAGGTGCAAGTGCTGGGGCAATTCTTCACATCAAGCGGCCCATTGTCCCAGTTCACCGAGACTTTGTTCATCTTCGTCTTGTCGGTGTGGTAGCTCGCCACTTTGCCTGATGAGTCCACGGAGATGTTCACAGAACACGTTTCCAAGGTCCAGACTTTGGCCGTTTCCGAGTTGTACCCGCACTTGCTGCTGGAGGTCTCCCTATCCAAGGTCTTCCAAGGTGTGCCATGTTTGGTTTCCATGATTTGTCAGTCCTATCCCAAAGGAATCTGAATAGTCTGTCATACCAGGCCGTGCCATAATCTATTATATGCCTATGCCAAATACATATTTTCTAGAGATCCGTTTGTTGAGCCCATCTTGAACAATTTCCGTTTCCTCCCCTCACCAAACCCTTGTCCTGTCACAGATGTTCATGCCAATACCTTTGCAGTTCTTCTCTGCCTCACTGAAGGGAACCAGCTCTTCCTCATAACCACAGACATGATCTTCTCTGTAGTCTCCATCGCTTGAACAGTTGATGCCATAGCTGTTGCCTGCCGCAAAACACCGTTTTTCACAGTAGCGGTTCTGTGCCCACCAGTCGTTCCCCATGCACCTGTCCTGAAAAGAACTGACAGCTCGGAGTTCAGTTATGAATGAAGATAAGCGGTTAACTACATATGCTTGCAAATGCTTGCACATATATATATATACTATACCGGTATGTTATGTACATATCTTTGTGCGTGCGTTTGGCTATTCATCTATTATTTATCAGTATGTTTGCTTACTGATGTTTAACTTATGCATTTATGTGTATTTTTGTTTATTTACTTATTTTTCTAAGTTTTATGCGTCTCGTTACTTACTTGGTTGGCTGGCTAGTTAGTGAGCTGGCAAGGTAGTGAGTGAGCTAGTTAGTTTGTGAGTTACTGAATTAGTGAGTTAGTTGGTGAGTTGCTTAGTGAGATAGTCAGTTGGTTAGTGTTGTTTATCAATTTATCATGTATATCTCAATTTTGTCACAACATGGTATATAAAGTTTTGAAGAACACTGGAAACCCATAGGCCTCGGGCGAAATGGTCTTACACGGCCCCTTGAATTCTGCGCCTGGAGTGACAGGAAGCCATTGAATTGTGATACCAGACCAGAAAAAATCGTAAACCTGTAATCCATAATCCGGTAAATCATTGGGGATTAGTTTTGGATTTGGTGTGAGGTATCATGTATGTACACCTACACTCCTAGACAGTTCTATAGATGATTATATATAACTTATCAATACTTATCACGATTCCATGCCAAGATGTGTCAAGTGCTGAAAGTGCTCTGCTGTCACCTTCAAAAAAGCACCCGCAACCATCCCCCTTTCACCAAGAGCTCCTCCCGTGTAAAGGTGTTGTCGTTCGCGGTGGCGCAAGTCATGCCATTGTCGGCAAACCAACTTGGAGCGACGCTGGAGCAGCCTCCGCAGCAGTATGAACCGCCCTGGGGGGTCTCAGGATTGGTACACACCCTTCGGCTTGTCCACCAGCGCCGTTCACCACCACCTGAAGTTTGAAGCAAAATGAAGCAAAGCTGCTCTACCTTTTTGGGAAATTATGAAGTCCGCGGATGTCCATGGAATGTCATTCTCCAACCAGATACTTCATCCATCTTCATCCCATCCGTGATGCCCCGCCTGTCACAATCCTGCCCTCGAAGAAAAATAAATGCATGCACCGCGGCAGAGAATATTCATAGTAAACGCCTTGATCACTTAACTCGACGACGTGAGGCCATGTTGTGGTGCACTCATCCCCTGAGCAAGTCAAGTCCTGCTGAAGTATCACTACGGGCTGAAAGGAGCATGCCTCGGCTTCGTTCTATGTCCAAGCGAAGCGGTTGAGTTGGCATCCGAATCTAGTCCCTACGGAGTCTCTACATTTCTGGACGAATTTTCTTCTGAAACCAACAGCATCCTCCCTTTGCGGCCGAGCTGCTCCACCAGAACCGCACAGGGCTTGGTACAACGGGGAGCTGGATTGGAGCTTCAGGACGTCACTACCACTGTAGCTGCTGAGGAATTCATAGCGTGCCCCTGTTAGCAAAAAGGAGCCCTGGCCAGGGGTTGCCGTGATGGTTAGAACGGTCAGAACGTTTATCCCATTCGTTCTATTGTGGAAACATGGAGCTAGAGAACCCCACTGCCTTCGGCAATTCGGAGCATGGAGGCAATCCATCGCCCAAATACATCTTGTCCAAGTCCTGCTTAGGATAGTTGTCGTGCCACCGTGCGATCATCTGCATAGGGTCAATGGCATTCCTGGACTCGGAGAATGCAAGACTCAAGGCATCCAAAGCAGCGTGTGCCAAATATGTGTGTGTGGATTTTTTAGGTGGAAAATAGATGAAAATAGACCAATTCTTCACCCATGCACACTGCAACTGAATTTGAGCACTGATAACGAGAAAACCCAGCAGTGTCCAAACAAACTTGAAATGGATTGTTCACAAAATGATCCTTCGTTACCATGTTGTACGAGCACTAGATTCATTGATGTCACTTTGGCCTAGTCATGCCTTGCCACAGACTCAAAGACCTGCAACTCACTGGAGTTCCTGGACCTTCCACCTACGCCTGGGCTATGTGAACGTGCCAATCGGTCCACTGGTGGAGGTAAAGCATGGATAGCTGGATAGCTGTGGGAGGTTGGCATGGACCTGGTGGACCTGGTGGACCTGGTGGACCTGTCAAGGCGCCCAGCGTCTTTCCGTTGTTGCTGCGGACCTCCTCGACATTGCTTCGAGCTGCCTGCCGGTCCAAGCCCGTGAAGACGCGAGCGAAGGTCATGATGTCCTGCCGGATGCAGGTGGATTGTGCGCTTTGCTCTCAAAGTTGTTCAAGCTGTTTGAGGTGCAAATGGGTGCAACATGTCTAACACTGTCTAACACTGTCTAACAGTCAGTCTGACACATCATAATCCGGAGAGTTTCGAGCAAGAAGATCTCTTTACTGGGCAGCCAGATTACATCTTCCGTGAGAAGGTTTTGGATTGTTTAAGAAACAAAATCTGGCGCAACCTTGGGACCTACATGGACCTACCAAGCGGGTTGTGCCCATCCGGGCTCAGAGTCGATGAACAAGACCCGCCACTGTCCACGCTCCTCATTGTTGTAGTTTGGAATGGGGCTGCCTTCATCATCCAGGACCACAGCACCAGCCGGGTTCAATTTCACAGTGCCAATGGTGAACAACTGCATCACCTCCAAATTGTCCAAGGCAAAACATTCGGCCATAGCTGGCATATGTACGGTATCTAACATGCTGATACCCACGGACTTGTCAAAGTCATCCTCTGTTTCCTGTAAGAGATTTGCGTGGAAAAGAGGTTCTTGTCCAACACCAACCAGGATACAGTAAGTTCAAATGCAATGACTCAAACTTAAAAGTGACTACGTAGGCTCCACTCCCTCCAATCCGGTGCACCTCTCGTGCATAGTTCTCATCTGGATAATTTTGATCATGGTCGAAGGCAGAATTCCGCAAAAAGGACAGATACTCGCCCATCAACGGACTGAAGGTCACCTCTTTCAAGAGGTCCAAGTAATTGCCAAAGGCCTTTCAAATCAGATCTATCAGATCTCAGGCATGCAGGAAAAGGTCGCCAAATAGATCCAGCCAATTGAAGGCAGAGGGCATGTTCAAGACTGTGATGCTTGGATGGTTCCCTACATGAAGAATGATCAAGATGTCAGTTATGTAAAAAAATACCAATTCCAAAGCTATCAATTTAGTGTCTGACTTCATCTGACTTCCGGCCTTCCGCACCAAGATGTCATAGTAGTTCAGCCACAGCTCATTCTGCCACTCGTGAGTGAAGCCTCCGGTGCCCACCACCACAACCTGAGACAACGCCCAGGCCATCCTTTGTCGCAGTTGATCGGGCGCCGACATTGCCTCCGGGTCAGTAAAGCTTGGAGCTTTAAGAGTTAAGTACGGTACCAATGGGCCAAATCTCATCCCGTGTATCACAATTGGTCTCTACAAAACAAGCCATGGCCATACACCGTAGTAACCCCCTCATCCGCTCAACCGTCCATGATTGGTTTGTATCGCTCCACTGGCACAGGCCTGTCCCATCCACATATTCATCTTGGTCCTGCTGACATCTCTGGTCTCGCCGTCGCGGGAAGGGAAGTCAAAATCAATATCTCCTTCGCGTTCATCGCGATTTATCCTCATTAAAGGGCTCAACGGGAGGAATGAAAATCCAACAAACATGATCTGGAACATTTCGCTAGGAAGCATTGTTTGGCAACTCTGACAGAAGATCAAGACGTACATGTTTGGCAAATGGTCACATGTAGATTGGTCCAGGACTGATTGGGGATATGATGATTTCATGAAATTTCATGAATAAGGTGCCCTGGTGTATTTGCACACGCCCCTCGATCTAATATTGGTCTAATCATATCAAATCCATCAACCCAGTATAACCCAGTAAACTCATGTTTTTTCTCCATGGCTTTCTGCCAAGGCTCGTAAAGAAATGCGCGTTGTTCCCCAGCTGTGGCATGTTGGCCGTTTCCCCCGGAGATGGACAGGCCAAGGTGAAGCCGCCCGAGCTCGGCGAGCTCGAGAGGTTCGCCAGTTGCAGAGCCACGGTCTCACTTTTCACGGTGGATGGGAGGCTACCATATCCTCAATATTTGGATGAATTTGGATGAATTATGATGACTTATGGTGATTTATGGTGACTTATGATTCTGATGATTTATGCTTTGGATGTGGTGTAAGTTTGGTGTAAGTTTGGTGGCAGATTTGCTTAGATGGACACGCCTCTATGATCCTGCATCTGCATCTGGTATCATCTGGTGCGTCGTGAATTATGGTGGCGGGAGTGGCGTGGTAAAATTGGCAGAAATCAATAGAAATCATGCAAGAACTATACACAATATCAACAACATATCGACAACTGCAGAAGAGCATCGAATGGTTTCACCCATTTTGCCAATGTACTGCAGCCTTGCAAGATTTGTTTCAAAGCGGTCCATGGGGTGGTTGGCAGGATATTGCAACGTGTAGCCGCTGCTGGCCCATTTCGTGATGGCATTGGAGCCTCCTGGGTGTTCTGATACCCACAGGAAGAAATCGTAGACATTGCCTTCCTGAAGGTGCACATGCTGAAACAGGAGGTTGCCAGAAATGCTCACAACCGCATTGGCCGAGACAGAGTTGCAGTTCACAAAGATGTCTCTTAAATCACCTGACCACTCAACAGTCATGGAAATCTGTTTGAGCTTCGATTCCCGGGTTGACATCTACTGAAACTGCATGCAAAAAACTTCACGCTGCCTATGGTGCCTATCAGAATACACGCTTAATCAGCAAACAACTCGCACAGTGTCGACCACCTGAAGCACTGATATTGTAAGGCCTACTACCGTGAACACTACCGGATCGTGGACTCGTTTGTGCATTGCTTCCCCCACCTTCTTTGGACTCCAAGGCATTGACGATCAAGCTCCTGTCGGCTGTATCTAGTGTGGAGGCGCTGCAACTTGTGCAGAGTTTCCACCTGGACAAAGTGCCACATGGACTCGTCGTGGTTCGTAAGCCTGAGATCTCGTAGATGTACCTCCCTTGTGAAGACAGCTGCTCCAAAGTCTCCACAGTGAGGTTGAGACTGGCCGAACTGGCCTCTGCCACGTTGCAGACCCGATCGGCCAACACTTTGCAATGCTCCAAATTGAAGCCGGTGCTTGGTACGGCAACACAGACCTCTTGATCTGCCGAAGTGGCATCCACCAATTTGAACCTCGAATCATATCGATAAGCGCTGCCATTCACCTGAAGCCACTTACCAAAGGCACAAGTTGATGGACTGGAAGTAAGTACAATGATGTTGGGGCGAATGATGGCAAATTGAGTGAAGTCGGTGTCGGTCATGCCATCCATCCAAATGGCAGGGATTCGCATCACCACTATGCTTGAGCAGTCCGTGGAGGTTGACATGCTCATCAAATCACCAACTGCAGCTGCTTCAGGGGTAGAACACAAGTAGCCTGTGAAAATCAGATTCGTCCAACCCACGGAGCAGTCATCTCCATCATAAGGGTTTCCAATATCCCAACAACTTTGGCGACAAGTCATATCTGTGGTCCAGGACTCGCTGGCAGCACAGTTCCAACGCTTCACTTGGTCTGCGCAGGTTTGGGTTGACCACCAGCTACGTCCTTCGTTGTTGCAGGTGTTTGGTGCTGGCAAGCCATTCTTCAGCAAGTTGGGATCCAACATACTGCAAAGTTGCCCATCCACAAAAATTTCGGTCCCAGTGGCCACCACCTGAAGTCCAACATCGCGTTGGTCAAATGCCACGTTGGACCATCGAGATCCTCCTTCACAAGCAGTCCGGGGGATGGTGGATCTGCGTGTTTCGGAACTGCTGGGATTGACCCGACTGCGGTAGCGACTGCGCAGGAGGGAAGGATCCTCAGGTAAATCTCTGGTAAATCTATGGTAATCTCAAATATTTCCGCTCCAAAAAGATGTGGTTCATGGTGCACGCTGACAGGGGCGCATTTGGTCTGCATTCAACAGTCGCGAAATCATCCAAACACAGAACCCTGAAATGAGCAGCAACAAACAGAAGCACTTGACAAGTGAAAACAGTGCAAACCATGCAAACCAAGCATCAAGCGCCATCTGTTGAACAATCCATGCCTCGTAACTCTCCTTCCCCTTCAACTCTGCCAAGCTGCTGTGAGTGGGACCAAAGGTCGCCTGAGCAATGCAGAACCATGTATATATAGAGGCTCTGTCAGCCCAAAGCTTAGGAAACCATAAGCCCTGCGGAAGGGAAAGGAATGGAAAAGAGGTTGGCCCATGTTTCCCCTTTGAGAGTAGAGTGGCGTCAAACCCACAAGCTGCCTCCTTCCTGCCTGAATCAAGAATTGAGCATCTAGGGCATCTGACCGTGGCCACTCTGTATCAGGAGTCAAAGTGGAAGTCGTTGTTGTTGGTGCTGTCGTTGCTGCTGGGGCTGTCGTCGCTGTTGGTCCTGCGGCGCCTGTGGTCGCCATCGTGGTGGACAGAAAGCCACCGGATCCAGTGGTCGTGACGTTGTCAGGTTTTTCGGTTACACCTTGCAGGGTTGACATTGACAGTCCCAGCCAACAGTGCCACTTCTAAGCTGCTGTGGTTTGAACATTCAGCAGGTTTCAGCAGGTTTCAGCAGGTTTCAGCAGGTTTCGACACCCCAACCTGGACTGCTTCCTCCAGGCTCATCCTCCGTCCCGCATCCGCTCAACGCAATGGCAAGTAGTGCAAGTAGCACATGCACGGCACCCAAGGCGCAACGCATGTGGTGCAATGTCCCCATGTCCAGCTCTTTGCTCCTGGACTCTCAGCGGGCCTTTGAACCAAAAACTGCGGCATCAGCATCCAGCAGGTGGGTTTACGACCATGAGCCAAAGCCAAGCTCAAGTCTGTTCCAAGCCGCTCAGCCAAGTCCAGGATAGGTCGGATAGGTCAGAGTCCTGCAAAAATGTCAGTGGTAAATTTCATGCTGTCAAAGGAGCGCCCTGGACACAGTGGATTCCTTTTTCCAAACTGTGAGCCTCAATCTTCCTGCAGGTCAGCGAAGAAGCTGCAGGTTGTTGTTGGGCGGAGCCACCAATTCAAACTCCGCATCTCGACTCTTTAGTCTGAGTGAGACTGCTCCTAGCTTTCCGCCATGAAAGGAGTCTTGCAAAGTGGTTCGAGCATCTGGGGGCCTTTCAGGTTGCCCCCAAGGGTCATTTTAAACTACAACGGTGGTCTGACTCCTTCCCACGACTGGCCTTACCAAGTATCCCTGGCCGCGGTCACCACGAGGCCCGCGGCTCAGCGGGAGAATATTGGGAGCCACAGTGTTCCATGGCACCTTCCCACGTTCACAACGGCGATGACTGTCTGCTTATGACTCTCTGCTTCGACGAGCAGTGTCCCATCTTGAAAACGTTCAATGTAGCTACACCACATGAAAACAATCAAAAAATCTCAAGCCACAAAACAAAAGTAGACACCAACAACGCAATGAATACAGCTGATCTTTGCCCACACTCCGGCAGTACCGGCAAGGCATGGCTTTTATGGATTTTTATGGGCTAACCAGATGCCAAACATGTTGAAATGTCTAAAAGCCTCCCCGGAATCACCATCCATGCAGCTGTCAGTGCTATCTGGGTGCCTTCAGGACCGCCACCGTGGCTTTGGTGATGAGTTGCGGGCAGAGGCGTTGAACCTTTGGCCCCGTATCATGCTCCACAAGTCCCCGAAATGATCAAGATGATTACTTTCATCCAAGACCTACGAGGTCCAGCAATGTCTGACCAAGAATGGGGAAAATACCAAAAGGAAACAAAAGCGCATGCCCTCAAAATCTCTCCAATCTTCAATGCTGTTTGGCTTGACATTGACCAGGTGAACACCAGGTACACCCATGTTGATTTTGGATGATTTTGGCCGAGCTATTAAACAATTTAAACAGCATCAGTATGCCTTCGTTTAGAGATCAGCGTCACCCTGTCCCTGCCCAGCTGGGACCAGCAACGCTGGGGTGGGCGATGGCGCACGTCTCAGATGAGATGACATCGAACGCTGGGCTGTCGACCTCGCGGCCAAGCTGATCCCAGTAACTTGTGCGGGCTATCCTAGGCCTTGCCGGCCTGTCGAAAGGCGAACTGGTGGGGTAGCTGTGACCCGGGACCTCAGTGATGGAAGCATGACATCGAACTATTTGAGCACTTTTTGTGGCTATGTTTGGCTCGTGGTCGGTTCGGATGGACCGGTCCATTATCGAGGAGAAGTGTTTCCTTGGGGCCCTGAGGGCTTCACATGCCGTGTTGGTATTGTCATGGGCGGACCACTTTGTGATCGAGAATTCCTCGGCTTAACAGAAACGACTTTGCAAACATCCCAGTCATGTCAAGATATGTCAAGATCCATGGCAAAATTCACGGAGCAAATCAGAATGGGTTGGGAACAAATCTGCCAGGTCTGTCAGCTGACAACTGTTCTGCCAAAAATAGATCAACAACTTACGCACATACAGATACAGGACACACTGAAACACACATGATGAAGGGATTGAAGCATAACCATACAAAATCTGATGATCAACACCTATGCTTTTATGGTCTTGAGCCATAGAAGAAACTGAGACTTCCACGGGGATGGCGGCCTTGATGATGACCCCGACCTCAGCAGAGGTGACCCATGGGTGCCATGCCATGGGTGCCAGCCCCTGGGGATCTGGCCTCATTTGAGCCCCAGGAGACGCCTTGGTTAACGTTGGAACGTCGGAACGTCGGATTGAGAAGCAACATATAGATGTGACAAGATGACCATGACGTCGGTCACGTTGACATCAACCTTTTTGCATGATCACTATGATTCAGTATGATTCAATATCATTATATAGTGTCAGTAAGACTTGCATACAAGAAACAGACTAGAATGGACTAGACATGGACTAGACATGGTACATACTAAAGATTCTTGTGTTGGTCATTTGCATCACGCTGCTGTCCACCAAGTCCAGCCCACCATCCACAAGTGTCTCAGGCCACCACCGGACGTCGCATAGATCCGGATCTGGTGGGCGTCGACCTCAGCACATCGCACAAGGTCCCTGAGTTGCCTTGCCGATCGTAAAAGATGTATGAAAAATATGGGAATGTTCTTGATGTTTTTGATGTTTTTGTTACCATTTAATGGCAAGGTTTCCCTGCACTTCCCATAAGGTCTGGTTTTTTTCAGGTCCTGTGTCTTGGCTTCCTGCGGCGCTGTTGAAGGCCGAGCTCGCCCTTCCAATTGGATGACCATTGGCCCATTGCGGCCATTGCCGTTCATATCCCAACGGGGTCCCAACCACTCCCCAAAATCCTCCGCCTGGTGGACGCGTGGAATCCCCCAATAAGTCTGCCTTGGCTCTTACCTCGGGGTCTCCATCGAGAAGGAGATCCGCATAGGTCTACCAAGGCCAAATTCCATAGGAACCGGAACTTTGAAGTTCACATAGTCCACATTGTCCGAGTCCACATAGTCCACATAGTCCACATAGTCCACATAGTCCACATAGTCCACATAGTCCACATATTCTAAGGATCAAACAGGACCGCCGCCGCGAAAGGCTCCCATTCCTCTCTGTGACCCAACCTGATGCAATGCCCATGACCGGATTAGATGCCACCCACTGGGCCACTCTGCCGAAAACGCCGAAAACACCAAGGCCCAAGCTCCAGGGGTTGGAGTTCGCCCGAAGAGGCCAAAGCCTCGCCACAGCCAAAGTGATGATATTTGCAGATCATTTTCGTCTTTGATCAGCTCTGTTGTCCACTTTTCATGATGCCCATTAAGGCTACCACTCTGAGGTCCAGAGCTCTGATAACCAGAGCTCTGAGACACGCTGGGATAGCGACCTGAAACACTTCCAGTGGCTGTGACGGAGCGGCGACAGAGCGCAAAGCCAATTCGACCTTTCACTGTGCCTTTGCTTAGGCAAGTGAAGCTACTGATATCTACAGAGTATAAACTTTAAATTTTATACTGAACTTATCATATTTGACTTGAGGCCCAGGGGGGGTGAACGAAAGCTAAAGGTCACATGAATGTGGAAATAGGTGAGCGGAACTTGGAAACGCGCAGGGAAGTGCAGAATGGCAGACGATACCCATCCACAGGGAAGGAGTCAAAATGGTCGCAAAGAATTGTGTAATGCCCAGCTTTCAATCGTAGAACATGTGAAGAAAAGAACATGGTTACTGAAAAAAGTTGGGGCCTTATCCAGAAGTGAAAATTTTAATGGTGCTGAAATCCTTAACTGTTGATCCGAGTCATAAAGAATTCTATTGGGCCCACTGCCAAATTGTTAGAACCTCTGGCGAGCTTGGAAAGTCTCAACCAAAGAAGATTGGTACGAGACAAAGTTTGGACCCCATCCAAAATTATAATGTTTGATGGGGCTCAAATCTATACACTGTTGACTTGAGTCAGAAAGAACTCTATCGAACCTAATGTTCTGGTGAGGCATCTTGCGCAAGAGTTCCACCCGAACAACATGCATTCTTCTGTTGCAAGTCGTAAAACATCTGAACATATCTGAACCAAAGAAGAAGGTGACTCTATAAAGTTTGGGCCCCATCCAAACTTGTAATTTTTGATGGGGCTCAAATCTACACAGTGTTGACCTCAGCCAGAAAGAACTCTACCGAACCTAATGTTCTGGTGAGGCATCTTGCACAAGAGTTCCATCCGAACAACATGTAATCTTGCGCTGCAAGCCGCAAAACATCTGAACCAAAGAAGATGGTGACTCTATAAAATTTGGGCCCCATCCAAAATTACAATTTTCGATGGGGCTCAAATCTACACAGTGTTGACCTGAGTGAGAAAGAACTCTATCGAGCCTAATCTTCTGGTGAGGCATCTTGCGCAAGAGTTCCATCCGAACAACATGTAATCTTCCCGTGCAAGTCGTAAAACGTCTGAGCCAAAGAAGATGGAAACTCTATAAAGTTTGGGCCCCATCCAAAATCATACAGTAGTTTTTCATGGGGCTGAAATCTACACAGTGTTGACTTGAGTCCGAACAAGATGTAATCTTCCGTTGCAAGTCGAAAAACATGCGAACCAAAGAAGATGGTGACTCTATAAAGTTTGGGCCCCCATCCAAAATTATAATTTCTGATGGGGCTCAAATCTATACACTGTTGACTTGAGTCAGAAAGAACTCTATCGGGACCAAGGTTCTGGTGAGGCATCTTGCGCAAGAGTTCCATCCGAACAACATGTAATCTTCCGTTGCAAGTCGTAAAACATCTGAACATATCTGAACCAAAGAAGAAGGTGACTCTATAAAGTTTGGGCCCCATCCAAACTTGTAATTTTTGATGGGGCTCAAATCTACACAGTGTTGACCTGAGTCAGAAAGAACTCTATCGAGCCTAATGTTCTTGCGAGGCATCTTGCGCAAGAGCTCCATCCGAACAGCATGTAATCTTCCGTTGCAAGTCGTAAAACATGAGAACCAAAGAAGAAGGTGACTCTATAAAGTTTGGGCCCCATCCAAAATTGTAATTTTTGATGGGGAAAGAACTCTATCGAGCCTAATGTTCTGGCGAGGCATCTTGCGCAAGAGTTCCATCCGAACAACATGTAATCCTCCAGTGCAAGTCGCAAAACATCGGAACCAAAGAAGATGGCGACTCTATAAAGTTTGGGTCTCATGAGATAGGATGCCTGTCCAGATCTCTTTTTTCACCAGCTTGTTTTTGTTGCTGAGCAGCTGCGGCACGTTTCGGGCCCCGGGAGCTTAGGGGGGGAGGGTTCAAGTGAAAAATCACTGTGTTGGACTCAGACCTACCCCTCCCCTTGCTGAAGCAAGAGTAACTCAGCTAGCTACCGCTAGCTTTCGTGATTATATAGGTCGCACAAAATGGAAGATACTATTGAGCCATGAGAACTTCAGGGTATGCACTGTATGGACGTTCCAAACCCCCTGAGGCAGCTGCCACGTGTGGGATCCCCTCGAAGCTGAGGCGACCTCAGCTGACATCCGCAGCCTTTGGAGAGGTGGCAGCATCTCAGTTGTTTCCGCTGTCTCTTCAAGCGGCTTTTGGAGCTGAATTTCTCTGACAGTTCACGATCACTTCCCTCTCATGGGGATTCAAAAATATGCGAGCACGCTTCTGAAGATTCTGTAACGTTCATGGATGAAAGCTTAGGCACACCTGGCAGGATCTCCCACTATTTCCAAAAACACTGCGCTGATTTGATGCACATCAACCTCTGCATTGACTTCTTGAGTGCTAGCTGCTAGGGATTCTTCCTTGATTTCTTGATCTCATCGTCCAATGTTTGCGCAAAAACTGTCGGTTGCATGCTGATTCCAAGCTGACCCTGTTTCAATGCTTCAAATACCAAGTCCCCCGCTCATTGCGTCGAGAAGATCCTGAGTTCTTTCAACAACCATAGGATCATTCACTTGGACATTTTAGACCTCCCTCCATCTAGTCCCATATCAACACAGACCAACACATATCAATACCTCAGACCTCAATGATCACAATTTCCAAAGCTTCCAAAGCTTACAGCGGTCTGTTCATCCCAGACCTCGTGGCGGTGGATCGTTGGAGCTAGCTCGCCGCTCCCTGGCACTGTCGACTCTGAGGTACGATGATAGACAATGATAAAATAGACTATTAGGTTAAATATAGATGTTTTATTGAATAATAATTCCCCACATATACACATAAGATATGTCATGCGGTATTATGTGACTACGCAATCCAATAAAATTCTCCTTCTACTTTGAAATTTGCCAGGATGACTCTGGAACAGGACTCTCCTCAGCCACATGCCATCCATGGCTCCACACTGCGCCAATGCCGTCTCTCAAGCTGAGGCTGCTACGCTTCTCCGACCCATGGGGCCAGTGAGCGAGTCTCTGATACCAGTAGTGGGGCCTTTCCAGCACATGTCACGAAGAAAGGGGATTCACATCTAAGTCGCCCCAAGGCTACAACAATCTGCAACATAGTAAATTTGAGACACGCCGCACTTCTAAGGTCAGAAACTGCATCAAAGGCCAGTTCCATCTGATAAATTTATATATATATATACCAGTAGTACCGCACAAGGCGGCGGCGGAAGTTTCAAAAATAGGACACCTATAGGAGAGGTTGGCTATTGTGAATCACGGATGGCAGAGTGAATTCACTGATGGACCGACAGGTGGTTGGAGTTGTGTGTTTTTTGGACTGGCTGCAATGGTTGCAGTGGTCACCCCACCACAACTGCTGGATGTAGTGTGGTGCAGTGCAGTTCTAGTTGTAGTTGTAGTGTAGTGTGATGGAGTTGTAGTTGTAATGTAGTGTAATTAGTGTAGTGTAGTTGCACTTGTAGTTGTGGTGTGGTGTATGGTGTGGTGTAGTTAGTGTAGCGTAGTGCAGTGTACTGACGTGTTGTGTACTGTAGGGTGGTGTGGTGTAGTGTAGTCTAGTGTAGTGTAGTGTAAAGTAGTGTTGTAGTTGTAGTGTAGTGTAATGTAATTAGTTTAGTGCAGTGTAGTGTGGTGTAGTGTTGTTTAATGTGGTGTAGGCGCAGTTGCATTTGCATTTGTAGCTGTAGTTGTAGTGTATTGCAGTGTAATTCGTGTAGTGTAGTGTAATGTAGCGCAGTTGTATTTGTAGCTGTAGCTGCGGTAGTAGTTATAATTGTAGTTGTAGTTGTAGCTGTGGTGGTGGTGGTGGTGGTGGTGGTGGTGCTGGTGCTGGTGCTGGTGGTGCTGGTGGTGCTGGTGGTGCTGGTGGTGCTGGTGGTGCTGGTGGTGCTGGTGGTGCTGGTGGTGCTGGTGGTGCTGGTGGTGCTGGTGGGGCTGGTGGTTCTGGTGGTGCTGGTGGTGGTGGTGGTGGGTGGTGGTGGTGGTGGTGGTTGTAGTTGTAGTTGTAGTTGTCGTAGTTGTTGTAATAGTAGGAGTAGCAGCAGCAGCAGTAGTCGTGGTGGTAGTGGTAGTGGTAGTGGTAGTGGTAGTGGTAGTGGTAGTGGTAGTGGTAGTGGTAGTGGTAGTGGTAGTGGTAGTGGTAGTGGTAGTAGTAGTAGTAGTAGCAGTAGCAGTAGTAGTAGTAGCAGTAGTAGTAGTAGCAGTAGTAGTAGTAGTAGCAGTAGTAGTAGTAGTTGTTGTTGTTGTTGTGTAATTAGATGTACTTAGTGTAGTGCAGTGTGATCAATGTAGTGTAAAGCGGCGTAGTGCATTTGCATTGGTAGCTGTAGCAGTAGTGTAGTGCAGGGGTAGTGGTAGTTGTACTTGTAATTGTCTATCTATCTATCTATCTATCTATCTATCTATCCATCTATCTATCTATCTATCTATCTGTCGATCTGCAAGCTTGAAAACGAAGCAATTCCGCAAGGCTTCCTCAATTTTTGAACTTGACAACATCAAAAACGCGGCAAGTCTGCGAGACATTCTCAATTTTTGAAGTTGACAACATCAAAAACGAAGCAATTCTGCGAGACTTCCTTTAATAGTGGAAAGTTGAGTGCAGAGCTGACGACCTTGTGCCAATTCGTTTTGCGATTTTTCCAGTCCATGTCTCTAAAGTATTGCGCCTGCCACGAAAAAGGAATGCCAGGTCATACGAAGTGATGCACCTGTCACGGAAAATCATCTAAGATCTGACGCTTTAAAATTCAACCCCTCTCAGGAAATCAGCCCCCTGACCTCCTAACATCTCTGATGAACATGTCTTTTGTACTGCGCCTGCCACGAAATGCATCTTTCCAGATCTTCTTCAAATGTCCCACGTTTGGTTCACTTTTGGCAGGCGACATCTGACTGAACCTTCAAAAGTGGTCCGGACGTGGTGTTTTTTTGCACGTTTTGACTTCCAAATGTGCTTCGCGCCGCAACGGCGTGCACTTTTTCGATTACCTTCAAAAAATGCTCGGAAGCTGGTGTGCTTTGTACAGTCCACTTTTTCGACATCTCAACTTCCAAAAGTGGTCCGACACTGTTTTGTACATTTTGACTTGGAAATGTGCTTCGCACCACAACGGCGTACACTTTTTTGACATCTCAAACTGAATCTCAACTTCCAAAAGTGGTCTGAGACCTGGTGTGCTTTGTACATTTTGACTTCCAAACGTGCTTCGCGCCACAACGGCCTGCACTTTTCGACATCAACGTCCAAAAGTGGTCCGAGAATTGTTTTTTTCCATTTTGACTTCCAAATGTGCTTCGCGCCACAACGGCGTGCAATTTTTCATCTCTCATCTGGCCAGATGGCTCCGCACCCACCGCTCCTCGGGAGCCACACATCATTGGAAAAACACAGTGGATCGCCACTTTTCTACCTTTTCGCGCACCTGCATCTTCTTTCTTCTCTGATCTTCTCTCTTCTTCCCTTCTCTTCTCTGACTGTTCCCACCTCTGCTTTTCTCCATAGTCGGAAGTTTGACTTCTAAACTTCCTTCGATAAATCTAATGAACATATCAGGTACATCATGGTACATCGATATATTTGGAGTTGCAATATGTTGCAATCAAAGTAGGAATGGAACCTTCGTCCCAGCTCGCCTTTCCGGTACGGTATCTCTCGGCTCTCTCGGCCGTCTCGCACATCTCGCACATCTCGACCTGGACCAGGCCTTGGTGTCACAGTGTGGGCCTTTTGTTGGTCGATTTGGTCCATTTGGATCCATTTGTTTGATGCGGTTGTTGCAACGTTGATTGATGTTGATGTCGATTGTGGATATCGTGTATGATATTGTGGTCACTTCGCGAACCCAGAATTTTCTGCGAGCATTTCGCACATCTCTTGTCTTAAGTGCGATGAAACCTCTGAAACTTACGAGGTCACTTGAGGTACACAGCATTAGAATATCAGCATTGCTGGTGATTCGCAGTTTGGATTCTTGGAATTAGATGAAAATACTTGGCGTCCTACATCGGGGAGCCACTTCCGCGTGATGCCTTCAGAACAGAAGTGGGCTTTGGCAGCTTTCATATTCCAACATCGGCAGTCCTGAAGTCCTGCCTCCAGCTGTCCCATGGAGCTACTGCCTGGCATTCCATGAGGGCCTTAGGTGCTTCACGCGTTTCACCAGTGCCATGGACTGCAACATGAGCTGCGAGCAGAAAATGGACAATGCATGACTCCAATGACAACGCCTAGCGGGCCTAGCGCGCTGATCCACCACTGGATGTGTTGCAAGACTTTTTGGATTCGCAGGGCTCGCGAAGGTTTCATCTCTCTGCCCTCTCAGTTGGCAGCAAACAGCTCCATCTCAGATGTGGTGATCCAAGCCTTTCTCTTCTTCTTGATGATCCTGGCTTTGGTGCCAACAATGGCACGCTTGAATGTGTAGGTCTTGTTCCAACATTGTTAGATTTCCCGCTGCAACGTTTCCACTTGCCATCCACGACCAAATCCGACCAAATCTTCACTTCTCGGATGCACTTTTCTGCAAAGGCAACTTCAGCGTTGGGATTCTTCTCCCTGCATGAGTGCCAGTATTTCTTGTCACCATGGCCACCTTTGCGGTTATCCCCATCAGTCAGGTAGCCCTTGTTGGATTCCGCTTGTAGCATTCCGAGCTGACCTTGGCCCTCAATCCTCGGGCAAAGTTTTTGTTGATGCTCATTGAGCTGTCACACTTTGGCTCCTTCTTTGGTGGCACCAAAAACCTCCAACTCAGATGTGGTGATGCGCGGTTTTTTAACATTCGCATAGAAACAAGATAGATTTTAAAGTCTTGGAAAAAATGGCGATGCATAAGGTGGTCCAATGATTACTTCCATTGATTATTTTGCCAATGTTCCTCAGAAGAATAGTGCCAGAGAAAGCCAGGACAACCCCTTTTACAATATCAATATGTTAAGCTAATCATACCCTTCAAAAACACGTAATTTCCCACTATTTGTATGTTGGAAAAAAGGCTTTAGCACGAGCTTTGCTCTAAACCCGTTTTTGTATCCAGGTCTGCAACTACAGGCTATCGCTATTTAGGCTAAGCATATTGTTTGATCAGGACATTCAGAAATTTTGCTACCATGATAACCAATACAAACTCTATCATTTACCATTTTGCAGTGATATCCCTACGTGTAATGTCCAGATATGTGCTTTGCCTGCATTGCTTGTATTTGACATTCTTTCCAAGCTTTCTGCTTACAAGTTAATGCCACTTTCAATTTGCCAGTGATTCCTACTGACAGAAAATAACATGCACACAAGGATTTTTTCCAATGGTTCCCATCTTGAACTCTAAATTTATGGAATGGTCGTGCTATATGTTGAATTGAAGCTGATCTCTTCTTCGTGCGTGTGGGATTGACCTTACCTTGTTGTTTTCCTATGGTGATTGAACAAAAGTAAGCTTGCATATTTCATGTGTTTTATTCCCTGCGAGAAGAGTCATTTGCTGCATGCCCCTCCATGGCTACTATTAACTTGTGATGTCATATTCACTTGATTACAAAACTTAATACTAAGGTCTACGCTCCCATTATATTTCTTTTCATTGCAATCTTTTTGATGATCATTCTAATAAATTTCAGTCATATATTGGATAGTTATTGTGAGGTGGTGACTTTCAACCCTTAATACTTACATCCTTTGCAAGTGCAACTGCTTGCATTTCCCATCATGTTGTGAAGTCCAAACTTCAGTTGCACATGAAAAAACCACCAATCTAATCAATAAAGCTAAACAATGGCATTTGCAGAAATCTATTGTGATGTCAAAAGGGGATCTGCCTTGGCAAAAATATTTAGTTTTGCTATTGTACTAAGCATTAGGTCATTAGGTATTGTCAACACATAGACACAGACAACTATATGTATAGATATTGAGCTTGCTCCTTGCCATGTGTTTATTTGCAAGCAGCTGTGCAAAAACCATTGGAAGAACAATTTACAAACAAAGGATTTCGACCCTATCTCCAATCTTACCATACTATTTGACAAACACTTTAATCAACTAGACAGACAAGAACCAAAGGAATGTAGCAGACACAAAGTAAACAACATTAAACACAAAAATTTGTTTGAAAGCAACATGCTTAACATGCCATGAATTGTGAATATGAACAACATAAACCATTAAAAAACACTCAAAAACAAACACGTAAAATTGGGCCGCTATTTCGTCACACTCTCTTTTCTTCGCCGGTTTTTGTGCTGAACACTTCCGCTGGCGCCCTGGTCTTGTGGCACCAGCAGAAACAGTCCCATCCATGGCCGTAATGCTGACCCAAAAAGTGCGCCTTTTTGGTCGCAGGATGGGAAGGCAATGGATGGCATCTTGAAGTATTATCGAATTATGTTCAGGATCAAGTATGGTCAACCTTCTTCAATTGGCCCGAATGATGCCTCCAATGATGTCTCTAATGATGTCGTGGCATTGGCTTAGTTGACTTGGTTGACTTGATTAACTTTGCTGCCTTCGTTATGGAAATTGTTCTTCAGGATACTTAAAATGGTGCAATGGTGCGCTGCACAGCACCAAAGCTATCCAAAGCTTAGAGCCCTAGGCCGTTCCAACACGTTCCCTCAGTCTCGGTGCAGGTTCTGTTCGTTGGTATCGGTGACTTGGGCAAAGGCGGCAAACCTGGAGAGTCCGAGAGGTCCATTGTAAGTGGCATAGGAAAGACATCCCAATGTGACAATGGCCTCGATGGCCTTGATGGCCTTGATAGCTTGGGTTGTTCTAGAACTTTCGTTACTGTGTCCGCTTACCTAGTATTACCTAGTAGCTATAAATACAAGGTGGTAAACGCTCTGCATCTAAATCATCTAATGCTTCTCAGAGTATTTTATCATTCGCCAACAGCCGAGGCTCTGTAGACACATATCCCTGTCAGATAGGGTCCTCCCTTTTCAGATGTTCCAAAGCTATTTCCAACATGGAGGTCTACTTTCTCAATTGTTGGACCACAAGGGTGCCCAAGGGGTCCATCGCAACCAACAAGATCCAGCAATTCGTCGAATTCAGCAAGTTCATCTGGTCAGGGCTTCAGGGGAAACCCTGGAAGACTGGAAGCCATGCACTTCCAAGAAACGCCGCCAACATAGCAATTCCCGCAGTAATGGAGCAGAAGGTATTTACTCCCACATTGCTCTTGTCAACGCTCTGCCTCGGATGCGTTTGAAATCGGTCGAATCACATAAACATGTGCGTCATCTAAACAGTCATCACAGAGGTTTGCAACAATCAGCATGCCTTCCGACATGCCTGTCGCATTGTCATCTTTTTTGTCGTGCTAAGACATGTGTCATCCACAAATCAGATCGAGGGGCAAAACGCCCTCGCAGGTCTTTTTCTGAAAGAGTTCGTTGATGTGCTCTGGCCCCTGCTTAGCATCTCGAGACATATCAAAGATCTGACGTAGCCGCGCCGGTCTGTGATGCTGTGCTGGGATGGGTTGGACTTGGTTGGACCAGAAGACCATCACTGAAACATGTTGATCTCAAAAATTCGCATGTTGAGCCCGTTTCGGCATCCGTTTCTCCAAAAAGTTTGATCAAAGTGGCAGCTTTCATGGTGAAATCATGCGAAATCCGTCGCCTCAGCTGCCCATCGTCCAAGGATATGCCACTTTCGCGCCTTAGCGTTATCCTCAACCAGCACTGAACCAAATGGATCCAAATGGGATGAAAGCACTCAACATCACTCAACCTGAACAACCTGAATGGAAAACCCAACAAATGTCCATCTTACAAAAGTTTACAAATCTTGCAATAGGTTGGGATTGCAGCCCCAAGTCCAGAGTAGTTGGATAATGCTACATAATGTTTTATAGAATGTTACATAATGTTATATAGTTTATATAGCATTTCATTTGTCCACCTAGAAGTGGTAGCAGGCTTTGTCCCTGAGCCAAGTTGCAAACATCACGCAGTTCTGCCGCTCCTGGGACACCTTCCGCACCTGCGAACAGAAGTTACTGCAACTCCTTGGCAGTCGGACACAGATTTGGCACTCAGCATCTGTGTGAATCTGTTAGATGAACCCTACCATATCCTAGCATACCCTAATATCATCTTATACACATGTGTGTGTGGCGTGTGTGTAATATATATATATATATACATTATATATATATATATCTGTGTGTGTGTGCGTGTGTGTGTGTGTGCGTGTGTGTGTGTGTGTGTTATGTATGTTATTTGTATATAGTGACGGACAATCACTTAGAACGTAAAAATTTTTCCAAAAGTTTTCTTTTGCACTTAGAACGTGGCACGAAATCAACACTTAGAACGTAGGCAAAATTTCATCACTTAGAACGTAAAACCATCACTTAGAACGTAAGGAGGCCAATTCAACACTTAGAACGTAAAACCAACACTTAGAACGTGCTAAGTGATTGTCCGTCGCTATATAAACTATTTTTTCGATTTCAAAATCAATTAAAGTTCCTTATATAACGCAATTAAAAATATTGCCAAAAATCGGATTTCGAAGCGGACCCTAATAAATTTAAACCCTTAATAAAACAAAACTATTTTTTTTCGATTCAAAATCAATTAAATTTCCTTATATAACGCAATTCAAATATTGCCACAAATTGGATTTCGATGCGGACCTAAATAATAAATTTAAACCTTTAATAAGAAAGACTATTTTTTTCGATTTCAAAATCAGTTAAATTTCCTTATATAACGCAATAAAAATATTGCCAAAAATTGGATTCCGAAGCGGACCCTAATAATAAATTTAAAACCTTGATTTAAAAAACTATTTTTTCGCTTTCGGAATCAATTGAATTTCCTTTTATAACGCAATTAAAATGATGCAGAAAAAATAAGATTTGGAAATGGAATCGAAATTATGTCTATGTTTCCTACGGAATTAGCTGCTAAATCCAACACTTAGAACGTCAGAACCCCCAAAAGGATCCAAAAGGTATAGTATGGTGTTCCAGAGATAAAAAATCGCCAATGTTTGCAAATCATATGGGAGGGAAAAGCCAAATGGTACGAAATTGTGTCTATGTTTCCTACGGAATTAGCTGCTGAATCCAACACTTAGAACGTCAGAACCCCAAAAAGCACCAAAAGGATCCAAAAGGTATAGTGTTCCAGAGATAAAAGATCGCCAATATTTGCAAATCATATGGGAGGGAAAAGCCAAATGGTACGAAATTATGTCTATGTTTCCTACGGAATTAGCTGCTGAATCCAACACTTAGAACGTCAGAACCCCCAAAAAGGATCCAAAAGGTATAGTATAGTGTTCCAGAGATACAGAACGCCAATATTTGCAAATTATATGCAAGGGAAAAGCCAAATGGTATGAAATTATGTCTATGCTTCCTCGGAATTAGCTGCTGAATCCAACACTTAGAACGTCAGAACCCCCAAAAAGCACCAAAAGGATCCAAAAGGTATAGTGTTCCAGAGATAAAAAATCGCCAATATTTGCAAATCATATGGGAGGGAAAAGCCAAATGGTACGAAATTATGTCTATGTTTCCTCGGAATTAGCTGCTGAATCCAACACTTAGAACGTCAGAACCCCAAAAAGCACCAAAAGGATCCAAAAGGTATAGTGTTCCAGAGATAAAAGATCGCCAATGTCAAATCATATAGGAGGGAAAAGCCAAATGGTACGAAATTATGTCTATGTTTCCTACGGAATTAGCTGCTGAATCCAACACTTAGAACGTCAGAACCCCCAAAAAGCATCAAAACGTATAGTGTTCCAGAGATAAAAGATCGCCAATATTTGCAAATCATATAGGAGGGAAAAGCCAAATGGAACGGTTTTTCGTCTATGTTTCCTACGGAAATAGCTGCTGAATCCAACACTTAGAACGTCAGAACCCCCAAAAAGCACCAAAAGGATCCAAAAGGTATAGTGTTCCAGAGATAAAAGATCGCCAATATTTGCAAATCATATGGGAGGGAAAAGCTAAATGGTACGAAATTATGTCTATGTTTCCTACGGAATTAGCTGCTGAATCCAACACTTAGAACGTCAGAACCCCCAAAAAGCACCAAAAGGATATATAGTGTTCCAGAGATAAAAGATCGCCAATGTCAAATCATATAGGAGGGAAAAGCTAAATGGTACGAAATTATGTCTATGTTTCCTACGAATTAGCTGCTGAATCCAACACTTAGAACGTCAGAACCCCCAAAAAGCACCAAAAGGATCCATATAGTGTTCCAGAGATAAAAGATCGCCAATGTTTGCAAATCATATGGGAGGGAAAAGCCAAATGGTACGAAATTATGTCTATGTTTCCTACGGAATTAGCTGCTGAATCCAACACTTAGAACGTCAGAACCCCCAAAAAGCACCAAAAGGTATAGTGTTCCAGAGATAAAAGATCGCCAATATTTGCAAATCATATGGGAGGGAAAAGCCAAATGGTACGAAATTATGTCTATGTTTCCTACGGAATTAGCTGCTGAATCCAACACTTAGAACGTCAGAACCCCCAAAAAGCACCAAAAGGATCCAAAAGGTATAGTGTTCCAGAGATAAAAGATCGCCAATGTTTGCAAATCATATGGGCGGGAAAAGCCAAATGGTACGAAATTATGTCTATGTTTCCTACGGAATTAGCTGCTGAATCCAACACTTAGAACGTCAGAACCCCCAAAAAGCACCAAAAGGATCCAAAAGGTATAGTGTTCCAGAGATAAAAGATCGCCAATGTTTGCAAATCATATGGGAGGGAAAAGCTAAATGGTACGAAATTATGTCTATGTTTCCTACGGAATTAGCTGCTGAATCCAACACTTAGAACGTCAGAACCCCAAAAAGCACCAAAAGGTATAGTGTTCCAGAGGTAAAGACCGCCAAGATTTGGCAAATCATATGGGAGGGAAAAGCCAAATGGTACGAAATTATGTCTATGTTTCCTACGGAATTAGCTGCTGAATCCAACACTTAGAACGTCAGAACCCCCAAAAAGCACCAAAAGGATCCAAAAGGTATAGTGTTCCAGAGATAAAAGATCGCCAATGTCAAATCATATAGGAGGGAAAAGCCAAATGGTACGAAATTATGTCTATGTTTCCTACGGAATTAGCTGCTGAATCCAACACTTAGAACGTCAGAACCCCAAAAAGCACCAAAAGGATCCAAAAGGCATAGTGTTTCAGAGATAAAAGATCGCCAATATTTGCAATTCATATGGGAGGGAAAAGCCAAATGGTACGAAATTATGTCTATGTTTCCTACGGAATTAGCTGCTGAATCCAACAATTAGAACGTCAGAACCCCCAAAAAGCACCAAAAGGATCCAAAAGGTATAGTGTTCCAGAGATAAAAGATCGCCAAATGGTACGAAATTATGTCTATGTTTCCTACGGAATTAGCTGCTGAATCCAACACTTAAAATCAGAACCACCAAAAAGCACCAAAAGGATCCAAAAGGTATAGTGTTCCAGAGATAAAAGATCGCCAATATTTGCAAATCATATAGGAGGGAAAAGCTCAATGGTACGAAATTATGTCTATGTTTCCTACGGAAATAGCTGCTGAATCCAACACTTAGAACGTCAGAACCCCCAAAAAGCACCAAAAGGATCCAAAAGGTATAGTGTTCCAGAGATAAAAGATCGCCAATGTCAAATCATATAGGAGGGAAAAGCCAAATGGTACGAAATTATGTCTATGTTTCCTACGGAATTAGCTGCTGAATCCAACACTTAGAACGTCAGAACCCCCAAAAAACACCAAAAGGATCCAAAAGGTATAGTGTTCCAGAGATAAAAGATCGCCAATGTTTGCACATCATATAGGAGGGAAAAGCCAAATGGTACGAAATTATGTCTATGTTTCCTACGGAATTAGCTGCTGAATCCAACACTTCGAACATCAGAACTCAGAACCCCAAAAAAGCACCAAAGGGCATACTGTTCCAGAGATAAAAGATCGCCAATATTTGCAAATCATACGGGAGGGAAAAGCCAAATGGTACGAAATTATGTCTATGCTTCCTACGGAATTAGCTGCTGAATCCAACACTTAGAGATAAAAGATTTCACAGGCCTTTCCACTATCATCATTGATTTAGACACGTTCTAAGCGTTAAATTCCCCGGTACGTTCTAAGTGATGAATCTTGATATTTGAACGTTCTAAGTGGGGTGCTTAGAACGTAGACGAATAATCACTTAGAACGTCCAAAAAGCGTGAAATATTCAGAAAAAAAACAAAATACGTTCTAAGTGATTGTCCGTCGCTATATACGTATATATATATATATACATGTATATATGCCCTAGCAGCCTAACATGTTTTGGGGAACAACCTGAAACTCCCGGCCCTGGCTGATCAAATGAAAGCTGCCCAGGCACCCAGCGTTGCTCTCATAAACTCCTGTGCATTGTGGCGCGGAACTCATGAGGGCCTCCTGGCGTGTCAGACATCACCGAATGACCTTCAAATACATTCTGTGATGAGATTTGTTCATGGGTCAGCCTGGGTCAGCACCAAACAAAACGTCGGTAGTCCTTCTCGGGTGTCACGTAGTAGGACAGCTGCAGCTGGTAGTTCAGTCTACACAACCTTCGCACCAAGGAACAGAATCAGCATTTCACCATCTGGTTGCGAAGCTGTTGCTTCCAAGACACGGAAGATCTGACAGCAAAAGGGCAAGCCCGCCAACCCTTGGTGGCGCACGGGGAACAAAACATACCATGAAGCATCACGAAGCAGCTGTGTGGCCCAAATCGCAGTCCAAGTCGCAAAATCCATATCAGCTTGGAGGCTTTAAGGTTCAACGCCGTGGGTGGCCGCTGCGGTCGTCGACGGAAGATGCCCTGGCGACAATAAACGTCGAACAATGTCAAGACAAAGCTGGTTTGACAAAGGTGAGAAAAACTTTGATATTCAAAATATGTCTCCGTCTTGTGCGGCAGAATTTCTGGGCGAAATTCAACCTCTAAGTCCTGGTTTAAGTCAAAGAGTCAAAGAGTCAAAAAGAGAGAGAGAGAGAGATCTCTATCTCTATCTATACGAGTCTATGACTTCCGGATCCGTGGTAAGTTTCTGGTGACTTGGGTTTGGCCTGGGTCTACATGTGCAAGCAAAAGTGTGAGAACCTCCAGTCAGAGTTGTTCTCCTCAAATGATCTCTCAAACTCAAATACTCAGAACAAAGGATTGGAGCATCTTGAAACATTTGAAGCACTACCCCTGACAATGCCCTACAAGCCACTCTCATGAAGGTAGTCTAATAGAGTCTAATGCTGGTATGCCGTGGCCACTCTCATGAATACATATGAATACTATTGTAAGACATAGGCAGATATGGATGGATATGGATGGATATGGATGGATATGGATGGATATATGGCACGCACCAGCTGTTCATCGGCACCTCCAAGCGCCATGCCGTGCTCCAGAGAGTCAGTCCCAGCAACGAGATCCAAAAGTTTCGCTCCACGTAGAACAGCTTCGGCTTCCTGACGGTTCCAAGTCAGGGACGTAGCCTGATGCGAGTCACCACCAAATTGATCCAAATTGGAGAAGCTTTGGAGTTGGAATATCTTGAGGATATCTTTCCATATCTTTCCATCTTGGGTCATCGATTCAAGTAATTTGAAGTCAGTTTCTTGGGTTCCAAAAGCTAGTTGTCACATCCACTCCACCTGGGATCTGCTGGATTTTTCATCCAAATCATCGAGTGGTTCCCATCCCTTTGAAGCCCAGGCTCTCAGAATCGCGGAAGAAGCCAGGCTGTCCTGAGGCCAAACTATCTCGCATCTGCTCACGACGGAAACCTGGCAGATGAGCTGTATTCACTTGGCCACTTGGCTGAATTGTTGTGGCATGGCATGGCGAAAAAAGCTGTGCAAACCTTACATGAGCTTACAGGTGCCACAACATGACCCCACCTGAGTAGGAGAGCACAGTGAGGCAAAGGCAAAGAGCCTTAGATCGACAAAAATTGTGAAGGCATCAAGGGCGCAGACCTTAGAAACCCTTGACCTTGACAAAATCCAATCCATAGCCACCTGACTTCTACCTAGAAGGGCTGCCTGTATTATGGTCTGCCTTGTGTCCAAGTAGCTGTCATGAACACGGCGATGTTTAATCTCAAACTGCCAATGTGCACGGGAGAGTTCATCACGCCGGAAGCCACCTTGAGAGCTTACAAGGCTATTAGTTGCGTGATGTGTGGACGGTCATGGACGGCCCAAATGATGAAAAGGCTAGAGTTCGCACATACGGAGAGAAATGCTGCACATATTCCGACCATTTGACAGGAGCTCTGCACCTTCATGAGCATGGTGAATTCGCTGAGGAGGAGCATAGTCAACAGCACTCCCGCAGGTATGGCAGTATACGCGAAAATGCCCCAAATAGTCATCACGTCCTTGGATTATCTTGGATTCAAAAAGCAGAATGGAAAGACTTCCAACCTGTGCTGGGAAGAATCTGTTTATGTTGGATGCCACGGGCCCTTAGCAATCTGAAGCCCGCTAGGATCGCTAAGTACCGAACAGAAGCTCAGAAGGCCCACGGCTCCAAAGTGGCGCAATCCCCCCGGGTCTTTGCCGGCCCCAAAACAGCTGCGTATCCACATAAAGTCCATGCAAAGATCATTCCAAGTTTCCAAGCATATTTCTTCTCTACATCCGCCTCTGGACACATCAATGATACATCTATATACATCTGGGTTTGAATATTCCTGGATTCCTGGATGCCTCACATTCGTTCTCGTTGTGCTCGGTATGTGTCGGCATCGCTAAGTCCTCCACGGTGGTGCGCCTCGCCTTCATCGGCCCACGCCGTTGGGACCTCTGGGCCCCGGTATCCGCCATTGCTGCCCTCGGCTCCGGGAGGAGCTCCGGGACCAGCAAGAGCTCCCTCGGTTTTCAAACAGGAAGATAAAGTTCACAGCTCACATTGCTCACATTGCTCACATCACAAGATATTACAAGTCTCCCACAGTATTCCATAGTATTCCAAGTATGTACAAGTTGATCGCCAGCAAAAAAAAAGGAAATGAATGGAAATGAACTGCGCAGGCAAAAGGTCTAGATATGTCTAGATGGTCTAGCCCTTTCATCCTCTTTCTTGTTTGATACAAATATCCCGCTCAGGGCGCTGAGGACATTGCTGGTGTCGGCCCAGCACCTGCACTCGTTTGGCGTGGCATCGCCTCAGGCCGGGAAGCCCAATGAGGTGAACATCAACACATTGTAACACATTGTAACACACATTACGAAAATATATGAAACCTCAAATAAAACTATATAAACATAAACATAACACGGAACGTCAAATTCTCACATTGACATGTCACCTCTTTTCAATTGTGTCAATCTTCAAGAGGACGCAGCCCCCGACCCAGACTTTTGGGGAGTTCCACGCTTAATTTCAGGAAAAAAACATTAAAAAAAAACACTGCTGAATCAATGGGATACCTCACTTGCATGTCTGATCGTGTTTGCCTCTATATCTGACCGCCTGTCTGTCCATGAGTCCTTCTTGGTCTGGTTCTCTTCTTGTGGAACCTCGTCTTCTGCCATGTGGTCATATTTTAGAACATCCTTTTCCTCAGCATACATATGTAGATACTTTCTTTGCCACTGTGTAACTATGTGTTGATCAGGTTTGATCTATTTTCTCTCTGTACTAGTAGTAGTCTATACGTACATAGCTGTCCAATAATTGTATATTGATGTTGTTGTCCTTATCTATTTTCACACGCTGGCAATCCTAATCTGATCCGAACTTCGCTGGATCACGCTGGATCCCATCCCGTTGGGGCTCCCCGACACGCGGCTTTCTCCGCAAGATGCCTTTCAGCTCCGAAGCCTCAGGCGGCTGTTCGATATGGCCCAATGGCTCATTGTGATTGGCACGGCCACAACACAGTTGTCCTGCTTCTTTGATGATGAGAAGTGATGATTAGTTTTTATCAATTATGTACATATATCATATGTATATATATATATCATTTTAATTCATGTTACAGTATTTGTAGATGACATGAGATGATGTTGGATGATCATCGATCATACATCGTATTGATTATTATCTATATTTATAGGTAACACAACCTGAATCAGCCAGTAAGCGCACACGCTGTTTTGCTTGAGCCATAAGGTAGCGGTTATATTTACATGCTTACTACAGGCCTAAGTTACAGGGAGGTATGGGACTGTAGTCATTACAATCCCGTAACAACACCCCCCGTTCACCCCAGTTGCTTGGCAACTGTGGTGGAAAATCGCCTGCCGTAAGCTGCCGCCGAAGGACCTAAGTTCAGTTGAATGTACAATGGTTGAACTCATGTCGAATGCAATAAGGCTCGGATGCATTGGATGTCAAGGCTTGCAACGATGTTGACAGCGTCAGGTCGTATGCTCTTTTTGCCGGAGATTGGCACGATGTTGCACACAGCATGGCCGTGGCTCCCGCCAGGCACCTTCAAATGAATGTAGGAACATTACCATTCCTTTTGACTCCACTCGAACGGTACCATGGCAGGAAAAACTGTACAGCCATGAAATTGGTGTGAATTAATTTGAGCTCTTGCCTTGAACATCCAATCATCGGCTCGAGAAGTTATTGAAGTAAAATTTAATTCATTCAAACTGTGCGGAAATATGTGCATTTGAAGTTCACTTGAATGGGTAGATGCATAATGTGCGTCAAAGCTTTGGTTTGTTCAATGGGTGCGATGCCTGCCAGGTTTGTCATAGACAGGCATGCCTCCCGGCAAGCAAATTTGAAACAGGAAAGATATAACCTAAGTGTCAATGCGAGTCATCCCATAGTTCAGGTCCAGCGCCAGTACCAGCCTCGCTGTTGATTCCAGTACCACGTGTAGCGGTAGCCCTGAACCCAGTAGGAATCTCCTTCAAAGTCACCGTAGGCCACACCTCCCGGTGGGCTTCTGCCTTGCTTGCCCTTCCCCTTCTGCTGTCCCTTTCCTTTGGTCTGTCCTCCACCTTTGTGATGACCTTTTCCACCACCGCCTTGGCCGTAAGGACCGCCGCGAGCAGGCTTGCCAAGATTTGGCTCAAATTGCTCGTGATGGGGTCGTTCATGTTCAGGTCGGCTGATGGCTGCACTTGCATGAGGAAGACTGACCTCCCGGTCGTCGCCGGTGGTTTCAGACTCCTTGTGCGTCTGTTGGGAGGCAAAGTTCGACCATTGCAGCTTGCTGAACTCCGCCAATTCCTTCGCGATCTCCTTGGCATCTGAAGCATCAGGCACAAAGATTGCCCCATCCATAAACAATGGGTAGAGGCCTTTGCCTTGGCTTGATGAACTTCGCCACATAGACTGCGAATTGGCCGATGTCGAGAAAGACGCCCCGATGCGACACAAACACCTCGGTGTGAAGATCCAAGGGTTGGTCGGGCTCCCGCTCCGACGATGGCACAAAGATCAACTTGGTGGCCATCTCAAGCTTTTCGCCAAGAACCTGAGCTTTGGTGCGCTCAATGGTCGGGCTCACGCAGCCAGCCAAACGCTCAATGAAGAGCAAGGCCTCCGGCACCAAGTTTTGATTCGCCGCATTGAACTGAAAGAACGGGTCGCGGACGAGTCGGTCAACAAGGTCCTTGAAGCCCCTTTTCTTGAAAGATCTGACGTAGTTTTTGGCCATGTCTCTCAAGTTGCCATAGGTGCTTCTGGTCCGGACGGCTGTCGAAGAAGACGATGATCCCTTCTCCGGCTGCCTGGCTACTCTGCCTCTTCGCGGGTGGTTGAAGATCACCTTGTCCATGGAAAAGGGCACTCCTCTGGTACGGGCCATCGCCTCCCGGCGGGCAACTTCCGTGGCGATGTTGGCATCGGTCACGGGTTCCATCTGCCGGAAGCAGCGCGGGCATTTCAAATGCCCATCCATCATCAGATATCCGCAGATCGGATGGCTACAGCGCACCTGAGGCGTGTCTTGGATCTGGTTGTAGGAGATGTCCTTGAATTGCAACTCAAATCCGTGTCGACCTTGCCCTCGGTTCCAATTTCCACCACCGGGTCCATTCCGTCCACGACGTTGGAAGCCACATGCATCCGTGCTTGTCATGGCGGCCATCTTTCCAACGGTGTAGCCGGACACCAGCTGAGAACCTGATGCCGGCTCACCCTCCCGGGTGGCAGTGCTCTTTTCGACCTCAATGTCTTCACGCCTGGAAAAGGGGAGGAGCTTGCCAAACTCAATGCGCTCTTTGATGCCTTCAAAGTTCAACTGGGCATTTTCCATCAACATCTCCATGCGGCTCATGAGAACATCCGACGGATCAAACTCGGCCTTGGCCTGCTTGAGGACTTCCTGGTAAGCCTTCCGATGGTTGACATAAGCCCTGTTGATATAGAAAAATTCGCCCGAACGCATATCAAAGGCGTTGATCATCGGCTGGTTCGAGATCCAATCTGGCGACAGGATGGCCTCGTCAGTCGCGAAAAGTTTGTAGCCCATTTGCATCATGAGCTCCATGTCGAACGCGATGGCGATTGGCCTCCCGGCCCGCGTACCTTGCAACTTTTTCATTTCCGCTTTCCAGGGCGGAGTGGAGTTGAAAAAGTTGTGGGCTCTGCCCGTTTTGTACGGGAATCCGCCAGGGATCAGGCCGTGCTTGATGATGGAATTGAAGGCGGCTTGGTCACAGGTGTGATACACCACTCTGGGGAACTTGTGCCACACAGGCGAGCCTTCCGGCATCGCGGAGAAAGCGGGGTGGACCGATGGGTCGTCAATCTTGGTCTGGTCGAAGTTCTCATCAAAAGTGAACATCGTTTTGATCATGCTTGACATCCCCCCTTGCTCCACGAGAAAGGCCCGATGGCCCTGAATGGCCCTGATCCTCACTGGCGTCCACCTGAGCTTTCCGGACGACAAGCCGTTCACCTGGACTCTGAAGCGACGCATCGGAGAGTTGCGCACGACCATCAAAACTTCTTCTTCTCGAAGGTGCGCAAAATCCACTTGGAGATGCCTCACCAATGCCTTGAAGTCCATTGACAAATCAGTCCTCCAAATCTCAGGTGATGGCCTCCTGTGAAACAATCGATGGCCACGGAGGTAGTCGGACATAGCATGGGAAATTGATCCAAGCCTTCCGTAGTCCACCTTTCGCACAGGAACTCCTGCCATGTTGTCCGGCTCAATCCAAACCAGATCCTGTGCTGTGGCAAATTTCGACGTGTCAAACTGCTCAGCACTTGGCCCATGTCCCTCATCCACAACCTTCAATCTCTTCGGCATGGCCTTCTTCTTGGGCTTGAGCTTGGAAGTCGGGTCAGAAGGCGTGGCTCCCGCCGACGCAGCTGCAGTGGTGTCCGTTCGCCATGTCTTTGCAGATGAGGTGCTCTGAGCCATCTCAGTTTTCCACGTCTTTGCCGATGACGAGCTCTGGGCCATCTCCGTCTTCCAGGTCTTCGCTGATGCCGTACTCCGGACCGTCTTGTTGCCCTGATCATCAACATCCATGGGCTCCGGGTCCCCCCGTGCATCAGACTTCGAGGCCTGCATAGAAGAGACCTTGTCGATCACGGCCATGTCGTCATCGTCATCATCATCGATCGGCTCGGCCTGCCCCTCCTCAGCGTCGTGGAACTCCTCTTCATCGACAATCTCCACCGAAGCCACCGTCTCGAGGTCGTCAAGGTCTAGCTCCTTTTCCTCTTCATGTACTGGGTCACTGGCCACGACTCCCGGCGGGCGTTTGTCATCCTCAATGAGGTCCCACCCTTTGAAGTCCTCGTCTTCATCCTCGGCCGCATAGGTGGCATCTTGCCATTCTTGGTCGTGCTCCTCTGATAGGCCTTTTCGCCTCGCCAAAATTCGATCATCCATGGTGAGGGCCTTAACTTTGACAGCCTCATCGTCCGAATCAGCGTTGTCATTGTGCATGGGTTCCAATGCCTGGTCCTCTTCAGGAATGTCTCGCATCCAGGACTCGACCTCCCGGTCGGCAGAGGCTGTGGCGCTCTCCTCAGCTTGAAGCACCCAGTTGAAAATCTCGACATCTGCATCCAACATGAGCTTCTCAGGATCAGGTCGCTGAGGAAGATCTTTTGGGGAGGATACATTCGAATCGATTTCAAGCTGGTACGCGGCCTTGAGGATGGTGAGGTTCGGGTAGTTCTTCTGCTCCTGGAGATCGTCGATTCTTGGGAGCGTTCTCAAGTGATCGTCGACGCTGATGAGCTTGAGGTAGGCAAGGTGGCAATCAGCGACGGCCTGGAGGAAGTTGGTGACATACTTCCGGTTGATGACGTCGTCTTCCAAATGCACCTTGTCATATCTCACAGTTCTGGCAAGCATCAAGGTGGTGTCCAAAGTTTGAATACCATGGTCCTCTCGCAGTGTCCTGATGTGGACACGCATGGTCTCATTGTAGGCCGACGGGAGAGCAAAAATTTCCGCGTCAGCATTCCCAACGACCACGATGTCCAGGATCCGGGGCTCATCACGTTTGAGCTGGCCCAGTTCTTCGACGGACCGCTCGACTCTCGCCTTTTGCCGTTCACACCAGTTGGCCGTGACCTCCCGGTCGGCAGCAGACTTGTTGTATGCAGCCCTGTGGATCCAATGGACTCCTCTGTAACCCCCTTCGCCAAACACATCATTTCCGGCCCACCCCACGATGACCAACACCGGCAAGACCGGGCGACCATGTGCACGATTGGTGGACTCGATGTCATCGATGGCCTCGGGGATATACTGGACCATATGGTTCAAACCTTTGCCCCACAACATTTTGGTATAAATGCCGCGGATGTCTCCCCAGGGCTTCAAAAGATCGCCTCCGGAAAAACACGAAGCCTTCCCTGCGTTGGGGTCAGGTACCAGAGCAAGTGATGAGTCTGATACGATCAGCAGGTCGACCTCGCCTCCCGGCGGGTAGGGGCACAATGCCAAAAACCCATCGGGCGTGTTCTTGTAGACCTCCGCGAGCGTGTCGTATGCCCCTTCAGCATTGCCACCACCCAGCATCGGCTCGACGATATTCGCCAGGGGTAGGCGGCATCCTTCCATCTCTCGCAAGAGCACCTGTGGGTCGTCCCAGGTCGCCACCGCAATGGCTGCCTTCAGGGTATTGACCACACCTTCCCATTGGGTGATGCGCTCGAGGATGGCGGGCCTCCCGGCAACCGCACAGGCCTTGGCCATTTGGATTGCACGAGTCAACATGACGAAGACGGGAGAACAAAAGGGCGCGATGAGTGCACAGCAAGTTAGCTTGAGAGCGGGATGCTGTCGGGTAAGAGCTTTATGTATGGCGTCTGTCATGCGGAAAGTGTATCCTCCGTTTTCTTGAGTGCAATACCTCTACCTGGAGCATGACGCCTGTTGCATGTGCATTGGAACTTCGATAATGCTTTACCGACTCCAGCATGGTTTGTGGCCACTGTCCAAGGTTTCTTCAAAGGATCATTGTCTTGATTTACCATTCCAAGAGCACATCCATCGAAATGATATGCAATCATCCCATAAAAGTTCAACAGCTTTGCAACTTTAGTCAATTTCCAATATCGACATTTTCGTGGCCACTCGAGTGCAATGTGTACTTCACAGTTCAACATCCGAAGAAACGATTTCAAGGAAATCCAAAGTCGGTCAAACTCTCTGACATGTTTCAACACCTTTTCACGTGCACTGGGGTTTTTCATGTTGATATACGTCCATGGTGTACCCCCCGTGCACGGTAGGCTGATCCATATAAATGGTTTCACATCACCTTTGAAAGAGTTGACGTACTCTGCAATCCTCATTTGGTTTTCGACTTCGTTAAGATCAAATTCTTCAGTGAACTGTAGTACTTCACAACCTTCAGACCACCTTCGGTTGGTTTGGCTGAGTTTGGACTCTGGATGACAGCAAACTTCAACGATCAGTCTCTTGGTATCAGACTTGGCAGCGGGTCCCCCCGTGCTTGGTGCAGCAATAACTGGAGGTGTGATGGCCTCCGACGCCGACGCCAAAGCTTTCTGTGGGGTAACCTTCTTGGTGGGGGTCAATGCAAGAAGTTTGACAGCTAGTTTCCATTTCTCTGCATTAACAAATGGTTTCGTGAGAATGTCTGCAGCTTGAAGCATGCTTGGACCATGGACTAGCTTATACCACCTTTTAAACTGTTCCTCCAGCCAAGATAGGTTAACTCGCTGTGTTTTGTCTGTATGCCGGAAAGTGGGTGATTTTCCGTTCTCAAGGATTCTAATGGTGGCCTGATTGTCCTCTACAAAAACGCCTTTTATTGACCGTGGGGAAAACATTGAGATCATACATTCTCCCTCTTTCTCACGTCCTACGAACTCGTAGTCGGTGATGGCTTCACGGATTTCGACCGATTCGATGTTGTAGTCGGACTCGTAGGGACCATAGACCCTGAAGAAAGTCTTGCCGATCCACTCCCCGTTGATCGGGTAGTCAACTTTGACCTTCCAATTGTCCTGCATGAAGTCAACCATTCCGTCCTTTAGCATCACGGTGGTTCGAGCACATCCGATACGCTTAAGGTTAATGGGTGACTTGGACATGTCAACGGGTGTGAACAAATGTGACCTTGGTTTTGTGTGGACTCGGACGAGCAATCTTCTACTTCTCATGAATTGCCAGTATTCCCCATTGGATTCTTTTTGGGTTTCAATGTCATGCCTTGGCAAACCTCCCGGTATGCTGTCTTTCGGTGCTCTCTCCCCCCCCGCGTTCTGGAGGTATGCCCACAAACTGGAGGAAGGTAGACCGACAGCTCTGAGGGATACGTTTGCACTGACAACTTCACTTTCAGTGCTTGACATTGCAACGGCAGTTTGTTTCTTACTGAATGCTGTGAGCGGGAAGTAAGTGTTGGGCCCAACTAGAACTAACAAACAACCACTGGTGGATCGATTGTCGTACTCCCCTGCATGGTCTGCGTCAGCAAACAGCCAAAGCCTACATTCACTGACCTTGTCCCCTATGAAAGCCCTTTGCTTGTGATCCAGGGTGGAATTAAATGTAACAAATAAGTCTGTGCAGTGCCTTATCGCACTCTGCACTCCATTTTGTCACACGAGCTGCTAGGCCTTGAACGGCGCGCAGCAAGTCGAAACGTGCCATCCTGGCTGCAAATAGCACTTTCATAAGGACCCTTGCGGCTATTGGAGCCAATACGCCTTTGGTTTCCTTCTCATCGGCAATGGGCCGTGCAATTCTTTCTTCATGAAATGGTGTGGAAACTTGTTTCAAAGGCTTGGCATCCCTGCCAGCAAGTGAAATGTAACGTTCAACACATGATTTCAGGAAAGGCTCCATATCATATGTGAATGTAGTCACAGGCTTTTGCATGCAGGGTTGGTTCTCAAACAGCTGGTCCATATAGGAAAAACCTTCCGCTCTAGCTTTCTTTTTGGCTCCGGACTTGTCCCTCTTGATGGTGGCCATGGCAGCCTTTGGATCTTTGCATGATGTTGGGAAGAAGTATGTTGTGCCAACCCATGAATCATTTAGACTACCCCCTTTGTTCATGTTTGATCCAATTCCAATAGTGTCCCATTGCTCAACTTCATTTCCATTGTTGTTACATGGGATCGCATTCGTGAATCTAAATGGGGCTAGTTGGCATGACTTAACCACTTCTTCATCGGGCAAAAATAGTTTCTTCCTTGGCTGCACATGGTGTCTCATGTAGACATCGTTGACGGTGTCGAGCTCCCAGAAATCCTGAGTCCTGTGGCACGCGGCGGCGGCAGGCGCGGCCGGATCGGCCAGTGACTTGTCAAAGACATGAGCATAAGGGTGATCCTCGACCTTGAGCTTTACGTTGTGTTGAGCTACATGGTCGCATCCAAGATATCTATTGACTTCCCCGGGAGTGTCCATGTCAATCTTTGATGCAATCAAACTCCATCCCTTTGACATGTTTTCTTTGGGACCGGACATCTTAAAATCGTCAACATACACGACAAGCAACAATTTGAGCTCTGGATGGAAAAACACCGAAGGCCACCCTTCCGGGTCTGGCATGATAAAGCCCACTAGTTTCAACATGGCTTCACAGTACTGTTCCCAGAGCCCCCCCGAGTCGGGGTGACCGTAAAGAGCGATGCGAAGCAATACAACTGGTCTAATGAACTTACCATGCCACTCTTTGGGCCATCGATCGGGTGGCAGTTCCACCCACGTCTCCACGCCCTTCCATAAGGCTTGAGTGTAAGCTTGTACTCCATCATTTTGTTGGGTTATGAATCCCGGTTGAGCTCCGTAGGCATCTACTGCTTTGCCAGCTTCCATGGTGGCAGGCGAAGATCCTAATTCCGAGAACAGGGCAACATCGGCACTTTCGTCCTTTACATTGTTGCCTTGAAATACTGTTCTTCCTTTGAATTTTCGGAGTTTATCTCCTTCGGGTAATTCACTTCCCTTTTCAACGCAAATCTCAAAGACCTTTCCTACATGGACCTTCTTCCCAGTCTTCTTGGCTTTGTCGGCAATGACCTTCCATTCGGCCACTGTTTCATATTGCCAGGCCTTCTTCTTTACCAGTTTTTCCCATTCTACATCTAAGGCTTGCTGGGCTTTGGGATTGGCTCTAATTTCCTTTTTCCCCACTGGCCTAGCCACCAAAGTGTTAACGGCTTTCTCCCCAGATTGGATTCCAAGCCTAATACACTTAACTCGATGCTTTTGAGGGTTCATCTGGCAAACAGGCATAGCTGGGATGAATTCGTAGGATAAATTTTCTTCCAATTCATTCGGTGATTCCTTGAGAGTTCCGATCATGGGTACAGCTTTCACTCTTCTGGCGCGTTTCTTTTCCTTTTCTTCCAGGGCCAATTTCCGTTGCTCATCTGCAATCGATGCTCTTCTTTCTTTCTGAGACATTGCTTGCCAAACAAATGGAGGGATGTCCTTTGGTTTGCTTGAATTCTTGTACTTTCTTGCTTTAAATCCACCTGCGTCATAGAATGAGGGGTCATTAGTCTTGATTCTTTCGAGTTCCCCTGTGATCGGATTGATTACCTCGACTTCGGCATCAGGCACAGCTCCTCTGATGGGCTCGTCCACACGGTTCCTCAGGTCGATCGGCTCTTTTGAGAATATTGTGACAATTACTTCATGAACCTGAATGTCCTTTTCAAGGTCTTCGACCGGAGGATCAATCTTCAAGTTTTCTTCGTGGACATGCCATGATTCATCATCTTTAATGCATGTTGTTCGAAATGGAAAATCGGCTGCATCAAAGTCGGGAGATGGACCTATACACTGATTGTCGATGATCCGAACATTCACTTTGCAATTGGCATATTCGTACCATGCTTCCTTGTGGTCAACATGCTTGAAGAACTCCAACCATCCCTGGTGATAAACTGCGGATGCACTGGATTGTTGTGCAGGCTGTCCAGCTTCAATGTCAGTGATTGATCTTTTGACTGGGCCTGGCTCCCGCACAGGCTGAGCATCTTGCTCCTCCGGTGGCGGTAATGCATCCTGCTCATCACACAGCTGGCTTGGTTTCAAGCTACCGTCTCGGATGGCATCGGCACGTTTGCGACAGGGAAACTCAATCTTCTCAGGTACAGAGACCTTTAACACCCTCAATACAGTGACGGATTGGTCAAAATCTGCATCATTGATTTGTTTTAGAGAAGCTACTGCAAATTCTTTTCTCCAATGGAAGCCGGGATGGATGACATATCCTAGGAAGATACCAGGTTCAGTGGTCGGTTCGAACTTCATCTGTTTCTTTGGCTTCTTCCTAGGTCCAGTCCAATAGTCCACTTTACATCCAAACGGGATAAGTGGTCCTTCGAAGTCTGTCCCAAACCTCAGTTTCCATGGTGTGTCCTTTCCAGTCCCATCTGGTGCAGTGTCATCATGATGCACCAATGTCTGGCGGCGTAAGGCCAATATCCATGGTGAAGTCCTGCTTGAAGTAAATTAGCACGCGTTCCTTCCAACGTTGACCGCACGGCTCGTTCGGCAATGGCATTGGATGTTGAAATGTAGTCTTTACTGATTTGATGCCTGATCTTCATAGCTCTCATAGCTGCTACGATTTCAGGGGCATTATCACTGTAAAAGATTCCAATTTTCTCCAAGTCATCAACGAAATGTTTCATTGCCAGTGTGGTGTTGGAAGTGTCACGGCGTGCAACGGGGTAAACATATCGAAAATCAGTGGCAACATCCTTGAATACCATTGCGACCCTATCTCCATCAACACCAGTTTCCGGGTCCGATTTGGCAATAAGGTAGTCACCTGTGACATGATCCCCAAACTTCTTTGCATCGACCATGGATGATCCTCCTTTAGAGTAACCGGGTGGCTTGTACATCTTGGCCTTTGTACAGACATCACAGTATGGATTCTTGGGAATATGGGTAAGCATGTGTCGTTTGCTCTTAGCTTCAGCCTTGAGTGCGGCCTTACCCCTCTCCCTACGTCTTTCCATTTCCGGGTCACGACGGACATCATCCCTTGAATCATCAACGTCATCAGGCTGGACCTCCCGGTCAGCTGGTGCAATGCCTTCTTCATCGGAGGGCGCATCAGCACCGGGATCGCCTGAGATGTCGGGTACAAGGTCATCGTCAAGCTTTGATGAATTACCACCTACGACTGCGGGTTCGTCATCTTCATATTCTTCGTCGTAAAGATCTGGTGACGGGGGAGAATCCTCCTCTTCTATGAAGCCTGACTCGGACCCTGATGAACTAGCCATCACTTTAACTCTCTTCATGGGAGAACCATTGTTTCTGGATTTTGCCACTGTGGACACACTTGGTTGATTTGATTTGGAACATAGATATGGGACATAGTCTCTGACTTCAAGTTCAATGACCTTCCCATCAGGTGAAACTAATTTCGGCTTCTCATTCTTGGAGCCCCTCCACACGAAGTCAAACCCATCCTCAACGCACCTGAGACCAACTGATAAAACAGGAGGTGAACTTTGCACTAGGTACGGTGATACTGTAGCATTCAGCTCCGGGACTTTCACCTTGCCCTGCTTCATAGATGAACTTTCCCCATTTGCAGTGATGAGACGGATTGGATTATCGGAAAAATAACCATAATGATCCGGCACATGGTGATCAGTGAGTAAATCTTGTGCACTACCGGTATCAACAATCCAATCGATAGAGGCTTCGAAACATCCATCAACGTACTCCTCAGATTTGGCAGGCATTGCAACTATTTCCTTTGGAATACAGTGATCACAACCAAACATGGTGTCACACTCATAGTTGCATTTGCAGACATTGTTCATTAACGAATTCTTGACTGCTCCTGCCAACATGTTCGCTGACAAACATGCATCCTCTACGTCTCTTCGGTCAAAATCAAATGGATAGTTGATAGGAAAAGTTCTCTTGTATCTCCTTGAAGCTGGATTGATAGGCTCAAGGTCCCCCTTGGCAATGACTTGATACACATCGTGATTAGTGTCGAATGTCACTGCTGGGCAGCTGATCACGTCAATGGGTGGCATCAGGCATGCATTGGATACGGATGCTAACATCGAGGCAATCAGGCAGACGGCTGCTGGGGAAGCTTTGGGAGTGTCAGGCTTGCCTCTATTCCCCTTTGGGGAGCGGCTATTCCTGGGACTCCTTGATCCCTTCTGCTTTGGCGAGCGGTCCCTGCCTTTTCCTGGACTTCTGCTGTTCCTCCGTCTGGATCCTTTCGAGTCATTGGACGAAGGCCTGGCAGGAGTGGCAGCACGAGGAGACTTGATTTGCTTACCCTCGTGACTAAACCTACAGTCATTGCCTCTGTTGCATCTTCCCTGTTTCCAAAACTTGCATGGCTGCTTCTTCTTGCTCTTGTCGTTCTTACCCCTTGACGACGATCTGCCACGGTCGGATGAGGGTCGTGATTGACTTCTGTCTTTCTTTGGTGGAGGCTTTTCATGTTTGAATGGGCAGGCATCATTCGTGCAGGTCCCTTTATTCCATTTGACACAGTATCCCTTTGGAATGTACCCGGTCTTCTCACCCACAGCCGGAGCTGCGCTGGACGACGAGGCACCGAGGGTCCTGGCAACTCGTTCACGATTGGATTCGAGTCGCTCCCTATCCAAGTAGCGGCGAACTGCTGTCACTAGGAAATCGTAGGACTTCTTTTCGGTTCCATCCTCAGCACGATGATATTCCTGCAAGTCGTGTGCTATTGCTTTACTGGTTTTGACTTGGTTAAAGAACAGAGTCTCCAGAATGCTAATCTCAGGAATCTTGGGAATACCAGCCATCACTTGATCCCAATTGCTGATAAATCCGCGTAGGTTGTCACCCTTAAGTTTGACACTGAACAAATCCTGTAGTGAGTAGGTCGCCCCATGCTTGATGTTTGTACTGAAATGTTCATGCATCATAAACAGTACTTGACGGCCCCTCACGTAACGATGATTTGTTGCTTCTGTCTCTTTGTAAGTGTCAACCTTTCTCGCAAAATCACCTGTGAGAATATTGGTGAGCGCGGACAGTAACTTGGCATCCAGTGTGGTGAACTTGCCTACGTCACGGAGAGTTCCAATTGTTTGGCCTTCTTTCCAGGTCTCACTTATCCAATCAAATGCTTTATCAGGGTCAGTAGATGCTGACATTACAGCTTCCCTTGTGCGAATCCTCCAATTTCTGTATGACTCCGCATGGGGAAAAGCTGGAACTTTCACAGTGTCGGCTTCTTTGACCTTGTTCTTTTCATGTGACTTATCCCTGGAACTGCCGAACATGGCTCTCATGCGACGGATGAATCGATGGTCACTATCATCAGAGTTGTACCCATCCCCGTCTCCATCATCATCATCATCACCGTCCCCAGGCCCACCTCCCGGTGGGCGTCGGCTCCCCGAAGGGGGCTTCTTCCCACGATTGTCCTTACTACGCCTGCTGTCGCGATCTGCCTGAGAGTCCTTGTCATCATCTGGAGGGTCAGGTCCTGGTGGCTTTCCACCGGCATCCGATGGTGCAACACTTGTTGGGGGATACGTTGGGGACCTAAGACCGGTTATCTCAGAGACAGGATCCTTATTATCCACTGGTGCATTTCCTTCCGGGTCAAGCATTTCCCATATATCTTGGTTGGGTTCCGCTGGTTTGGATGCACTTGCTGATGCAAATGACGGCAACGGTGCTGAGTACTTGACCTCAGTGGACGGCGGTATGACGGCAGTGGCGGTTTGGACAATTGGAATCGGCATTGGGCCTATTGTGTCAAGGAGTTTACTCATCCTCATGTTCATGGATTCGGTTTGCAACTGTTGGGCCTTTATTTGCTCACTTTGTTGCTTGATGATGGATTCAAGTTGGGACATCTGCATCTTACGGTGTTCATCCTGGCGTTCATAATGATCCCTGAGCGATTGGAATTGTTGTTCCTTCGTTGCATTCGACTGTCTGGCATTTCCGTCTAAAACCCTTTTGTACATTTCCCCTTGTTGAGCCAGTTCTTCACGGAATTGATTCTCCCGACTCTCTGCGAGCAACATCATCTGTTGCATCCGGGCACTCGCAGCTTGTTCTTCTGCATGGAACCTGCCACTCATTTCGGACACCATCGATTGCATCATGCTCTCTGTGTTGGCCATGGCCTCTCGATGGCGTACCTCAGCAACCTGCTCAACCATCTGTGTAATTGCAGGGTCATGTGCGTTCACGTACACTTCGTTCTTTTGGACTTGCTGAAGGTTCATGGTGTTGTTTACTTCGGTCATTTCGTGATGGTGAACCTCAAGCTTGTTCGACTGTACATGATGTGAGCCGGCAGGCATGCCCTCCCGGGATGCGTGATAATCATAGCCACGGTGCGAAAACCTTGGTGCTCCACTCTGGGGCATGACAGCGCCTGGTGGGAGCGGGGCTCTGACTTCACGTTTGTCACTCCGAGAGCGTTCTGAAGGAGTCTGAGAGGTAATGTGACTCGTTGTGTCGATTTCAGTCTGGCGATCGTCTGCATCCCGAATAGCCATGGCTTGCGGATTCCCGGAATTGCGCGGGCCCTCCGGAGATGGTTTTCCAGAGGGGGCAGACATTTAGTTACAAGGGAACGTATCTGGCGATACGGCTGATAACCTATATTTATAGGTAACACAACCTGAATCAGCCAGTAAGCGCACACGCTGTTTTGCTTGAGCCATAAGGTAGCGGTTATATTTACATGCTTACTACAGGCCTAAGTTACAGGGAGGTATGGGACTGTAGTCATTACAATCCCGTAACAACATTATCTGTATGTTTGCATTGATCGTCAATTGATATCTGGTTATTTTCACATCGTCGATCATATTCAATCACCAAGTTGGTTTGTCATGATCATAACTCGAGAGCGTGCAACTGTTTATCACACAGGTTTGTCACTTTACATCTTTTCACTGATCATTGATCAGATTCTTGAACTGACAGCTCCAAGGCAGCAAAAAGTATCACCCGGTCCTGTGACACAATATTGTGGCGGTCTGCGCCGGCGGGTTTTTCCTTAGTCTTCAAGGGAAGAATTTTAGTCAAACGTTTGCTGCGTATGAAACAATTTCCAGTGCTTCTATCTGCCTGGCACTTTCCAGCCAGTGACGACACAGGGTGACAGGGGCCCTTGCCAACCGATTCTTGTCGTGGCTGTCCTGCACAGAATCCGCCCGCGGTGCCTTGAAATAAACTGGTTCTCTGCAGCACTGGCCTGGTCCAACCACCAAAGACGCCGTGGCCTGGTGCTTTGCACAGAAAGATGCGAATGAGACATGTCAGATGTCTATATAGCCTGTGGTCATATGTCTATATTGTGTGGAGTTACATCTATATATGTCAGATGTCATATAATGAGTCTATGTCTATATATAGCCTACATATAGCCTACATCGGGCGTGCAGTTACATCCGCTGAAGCTTGTCAGATGTGTGGACATCATGACGCTTGAGGTCGTGACATGTGCCTGTCGTGCATGCCCGAGTGAAACTCGGCCAAGGGGCCCATCCTTAATCAACAATGATGTTCGAAACTCGTCTGAAGGAGCTACAAACTGTCATAAACTGTCGAAATCATAAAGGCCCTGGCTGTCCGTTCAGATATGTGTTGCGGAGAAGGAGGTCCTAACATGGCAAGGTGAGAACAACAGCATCACAGTTAGCCAAGTCCACTGCGATCGTCCTCCCCTTCCAAGCTGCCGAAGTTGGCATCCCAGTCATTGCTGAGTGTCTGCTTCGACCTGCACATGGCAGGCGACCTTAAGGGGGGACCTTAGGGAACCTTAGGGGACCTTGGCCTCATGAACCGTCATCACATCCCTGCTATCCCCAAAGATGTCGAAAGTTGCACATCAAAGGGCCCGACTTGTCAGCCAGGCGCCTTTCCAGCGCTGATAGTTGCCTCAACCACTCCCCGCACAACTTGACACACCAATTGCTGAACGTTTGGAGGAAGTAAAACTGCACTCAGTGTCGGACTGCATAAAAGAAGATTTCAAATTCATGTCAGGCCTGGCCAAAGTGTATCAAAATATATCAAAATGTTTGAAGATGTGCAAGTGCAGGGCATGGCATCTCATGACCTACAGCTTCCAAGCACCATCCGGCCTCCGAAAGCTGATGAACTCCATGGTTTTCCGCAAGCCCCAATCTCAGCACAGGGTGGACAGGGTAAAACTCGATCCCCAACTTTTTCAGAAATTTGCGGCTGAGTCACTGTATTTTCTCATCATGTAGGCGCCCAAGATGCAACATGACCTGGATTGCCCTCGGGCAGAATGGATGAGTACCTCTGCTCTGACTGAATGAGAAAAGCAGGTGGGTTCTATAGAGGACTTCGGCAAGAGTTTAAATCACTTTGCACAGCTTGGAGCTTCAATTGGCGCACACTTTCAGCAGCATTCAAAGCTTCCTCTATGAATCTGAAGGATTCTGACCTTGGACAGCAGTATCCACCGAGAAACGCATAGAGGTGCCATGAAGCAACATCAAACTTTCAATTTGTAGTCAAGTTGCAAGGATATGTAAGGCTGATTCAGCGCCCCAAGGGATTTCCAAACAGATCCGATGATCCAGGTGCCAAATCTGCCAAATGTTTACATCTTCAGCTCCAAGCGAGACCACGTCCCGTTGGTCCAAGACCACCTTGCCGAATGCGAAGGCTGCGAAGGCGACGAAGGTTATGGGAAGGTTGGTGCAATGTGACGATAAAAATCAGGAGTGCCACATTTTTTCAGTGCGATGCAGTGCTGTGTTTAGCCTGACTCTCAGCATCCACCCAGTAGTAGGTCAGGTAGGCCACACCAATAGACCTTGGAGATCCAGATGCACATCCGCCATGGCCGGTTCTATGGCATGATGAGTCCATGGCCACAACGAAAAAAATCCTGTGGCCCTGACTCCCAATGGTTTGGCACCTGACGACCTGCACAATTGATGACCCGGGTCACCTGCAGAGCGAACTGGAAACTCTGTGGAAATTCTGCGGAAACTCTTGAAGCTTCACAGGATCTTTACATGTAAAAAAGTGCTGAAAAAAGAGGCGGCAATGCAACAATCGATATCTTTTGACACCTTGTTGGACACCACGAACTCAAGGTCCTGGCGCTTCAGGAGAAGATTTGATCAAGCCACTAACCATGCCTTGACCTCAGCCTTGTCTCCGCCATCCCTACCCGTGGCATCAGGTGCAACGCTGCACCATTTTTTTCCCATTGCTTGACCTCTGGCTCAGTCAAGCACCTCTCTGCCTCCTCACCATCGCAATAAAAAACCAGAGGCCGAAGTGAATCTCCAACAAGAAGACAACAGAATGGAAAGACAAAATTTCAAAGCTCAGGCCTCACAACTGACATCCACCACCATCACCCGGGGGAATCCTTAGAGAGCAACCATCCAAAACGAGACAGACATGGCACCACGCACTGCAGCCAGGCTGCGCTTGTGGCGGTGGCTGTCTGAAGGCCTTAGATTCCAAACAGTGCCATGCCTTCCCATTGCAGTTGGAGGTGTTGATCACTACTGCCAGGGTCCAGTGCAGCAAAAGTGCCTGACTGGCGGGTGGCGCACCATGCTGCGGCACAGCATGAGCAGGTGGCTGGGGTGGGACGTGGGGCGCATGCCCATGCGGCGGCCCACTAGGCCCGCTGGCCCCACCATGCTGTGGGTTGCCATGGAAGGCTGCGGGTGGGGCTCCAAAGCCTCCCGTCAGGATCTAAGAAAATGCCATGATGTCAAGGATGTCCTAATTAACGGCAAGATGGACCCTGGCCTGGAAGACCCGGAGGTTGATGCCAGTTGTCGAAACCCGTCTGGGCACCGGTGTAACAAGAATCATTTAAGGCGCAAGGGACGGCTGCAAATTCTCTTGGAAGGCAACTACAGTATCTTGAAATGACTTGTTTGGATTATGGAACACAACCTCCGGAACACGCCATCATCCCCTCCCCCCTGTGCAATGCTACCTGTGTTTCAGGAGCATCTGAAGTGAAGCTTCTCACAGGTCGCTGTGCCATAGGAGGCGCTGCCTGTGGCTTTACCGGAGGGAAGGAATTTCGGTTTGTAGCTGCCGAATAGCTGTAAACATCTGTAAACTATTGTAAACTGTAAACCTGCAAACATTTCCAGTTTACAACATTAATGTTCCTTGTGTTTGTGCTGATTGAAGCATCCACACCTCGCCATAGGGCGAGTCAGTGAAACCTCGCAGTCGGACGCCCGGGACCTGCCACAAGGATCCACAAGGGCCAAAGAGAAGTGCCAGCGGTACAAAACCCGCAGGCTCGTTCTTTGATCCACTGCATGTTTGTCAATTTGGATCAATTTGGATTATTCATTCCGGAGGGTTGGGGGTAGATGAATCGAAGTACTTGAAACCAGCAGTTCCACATAATATATATATATGTGTGTGTGTGTAAATGTATACCAGTTCTCCTTGCATCGGAGTGATCTACGACTCAATAGTGCAAACATTAGACTGCAAAGGGTTCTGGCAAACAAGCTTAGGACATGACTATGCCAGCACGTTCATCGGGATCCAATGCAACTACTGAACCGTTTTTTGTCGTTTTTGTCTCATTCACCCAGGCCAAACCAGATTTCCCTGACAGTGGTATCAATCATTATCGCACTGTTTGCATCTGTTTGAGATATCATATCAAATATCTGCTTGGGTTTCAGCCTCCATCACCCACGCGTCATATATCAATCCAAGATAATCCAAGTAATTAACTTAAAGTTTCCTGACAAACATTTCTTCAAAGACACACCCCACCCGTTCCCATCCAATTTCTTGATGCTGCGCAAGCTGCTGGCATGTCCTCAAAGCCCTTGCCACCCTTCGCTCTCGGAGGATCCTGAAGCCAAGACCCTGGCTCCGCGAAATATGCAGAGAAACGGCAACCGCATCAATCAACTTTAGTCAAGTTGCCGAAAATCGAACCACCAGCCTTAGTTTTCAGAGTGACCGGATTCCTGGTTGTGGCTGCATGTCAGCTTCAGTATCGCCAAGGCACTGCAGATTTGGTGCAGTCTCATGGCCATTTAGTCGGTCAACACCTGGTTCGGTATCAATGCTGGATCACCACAGGGCGGGTCCACCAAGATTCGCTGAGATGAGGACACCAAGCTGCTTCATCGAGAGTGTTCATCCGCACTAGCGCCACCGTGTCACCTCTTCCACCAGAATGGCAAGATTGTTATGACATGTTATGACATGTTGTGACAAGAGCTGGCCGTGTTCCGATCCGAGCCTTTTTTCCCATTGGTGTCCAGCACTTTCACCTCAACTTGAATTTGTTTAACCTGATGAAGTGATGCAGTCTAGGTTTTGCGGGCATCTCTTCGCTCTCAGAATAAAGTTCTCGAAAGAATGCAATATACTAGTGCTTGAGCAGCTGGCAAAGTTAACTCCAGCAAATTGGCCAAAAAATGCTGTAATGGTCTCCTTAGCGACAATGAAATGAGTCCCAAATCAAGTGGCGGAAGGCCTCAAATCAAGTGAACTAGTACCGTGGCCTACCGTGGCTAGCCTCTAAAGCCATTGAAGGCTGTCAAATTTTGGGGCATCCCTGCCAGCCACAGATTTGATCGTGGTGCTGAACCAGGTCCATAACTGCCATAACTTTGACAGGCCTGTCCGACCTGTCCCCTGCATGCTCCAAGCAATTCGATTTCGGCCGTGTCTCTGTGGTGCTCCCAGGGGGCAATCCCATGACGAAGAGACTCTCAGATGGCATTGTCCTTAGTGTCACTGAGGTAAATACCAGGACCTATATGCAACAACCCGCAACAAAAACTTGGCAATCTTGGCAGTTTCTCTGGCAACAATAATATCATATAATATCAATAGTTAATCTGCGTGCCGGATGTAAAGATATGATGGATATGAGATTCCACATATTCCACTTGGAAATACATGCGCTTGCATCAGCTGTCCAAACCCCTCCAGTATGTGCCAGTCAAGTTGCGGCCGTTCCGTCAGAGACGTTGTCATCTGCCCCTTGCGAACACTCTCCGTGGCTTGTGAGCCATCAGTCCATGGCTTCATGGACTCGGCAACTCAAGCAATTCCCACTAAAACCCCCCAATGTTTTGTTAACTTACCATCCAAAAAATTAAGGGGATGGGGACGTGGCTATGGCTGGGTTTCCTGGCCTTGGCCGCAGCTGCACTGGAGGACAGCAGCGTTCGGATCTTGATCCCCCGATGGACCATGCCGTCGGTCATGCGAATGGCCTCGGAGGTTGTCACCAGCCCGAGATCCCAATTACCGGGCCCATTTTTTTAGTGGTCCATGTTGGGAGGGAACGGTCGAGTATCAAATCATTCCAAAGAAAGCCATGCGTAGTATGGAACCAACCAAGACAAACAAAACAGAAGCTGGGGTGTGCTCCATGTTTGGGAACGGCAGATATCAAAAGATCACAGGAAACAAAGGAAAACAAAAGCGATGGCACAAAATGCAAAACAAACGGCCGAAATAGCCAGGAGAGAGCGAGGCAGATCGGCTGACAGGCGCGGGATATCGCAGGATCTATACTTGGCTGTGATGACCTGTCTAGAGTCTAGAGATAAGTCTAATGCAACCTCCAAGTCCCACTTGCTTGGCACCTTTTGACAAACACTGGCTAAGTCCAAGCAAATTGAATGTCCCCCAGTTGCATGATTAGAAGATGCGTTGGGAAGGAATGTGGCTTGTTGAGTTGAGAGGAGGGGAAAAAAAGAGAACAAAAAATATAAACGTCGAGGAGGTCGGAGGGACACAATGCTGAGGAAAATGCAAGAAGAAGAGAAAAAGAAAACACGTAGAGAGGAACGAGGAGGAAAGTATGATAAATCACAAGGTTGGGCCTGGGCCTCAGGTGCTTCTGCCCATCTAAGAATCTACAGAAAGAACAAAACATACAAAAAAAAAAACGCTCGCTACAGAGAACTTTCATGCTTTGCCCAACTGCACCAAACTAGTGCTGACTGGTCACATGTTGTGCCTCCTCAGGAAATCTAAATCGTGCCAAGGCATATCCTGGCGATGCCAAAATGCAGGCGCTTCAGAGGACACATCCCAAGCCATCCGAAGCCTTGTCCATCTGGCTTCCCTTCGCAGCACACCTGAGCCACTTGGACATCATGGATATCCAATGTCCGATGTCCGATGTCCGATGATGTCCGATGATGTCCAGACAACCGGCCAACGTGCATACCTTCACGGTCGTCAGACCCATGTCTTTGAAGATTTCTCTCACAGACTCCTGTGGAGCACGGGGCGTCACAGACTTGGTTGTTCTAATTATTAGGAAGTGAGACTTCAGGATTTGGACCCTGTCTTCCAGTTCAGTGCTGGTGTCCTTGCTACCCGTTTACCCTCCATGGGGATTCCGCATGACTTACTTGAAGTAAGGGGATTCAACGATCCGGACTTGGAACTCACGGCCTCACAACACTGGCGTCAGTCCTCGTCTGTGTTCGCACGCAGCCCGCTGACAAAGACCTCGCCTTGGGTGTATACCGCTAAGACGCAGCTCAAAAGGGCCAAAAGTATGCCTACCGGCCCTCAGAGGAACGGGAGGGGAGTCCTTGAAGCCTTGAAAGTTGCCAAAGGCTTCCTCTACTCTATGATCAAGTGGCGATTGTCAGCAGGGATGTTCAGCGGGTTGAGCTTGCCACCCTTGCCCTTGCATCAGTTCTGTGATGAATGCATGACGCATGAAGCTATGAAATTCCAGCAGTACATGAGCGTCCTTCCCCTCTTCCGGTGGAGGCCGGTCGTTATCTGCAAATTTCACCTAGAAAACTCCAGGCTTAACCAATGCCCAAACACAGAACACATCAGAAATCTGACTGTTGGGATCTGTTGGCGTGTTGAGCTGGTGGCAGTAATGCAGGCACCACCAACATCGTACCTTATAGGAGGCCGGGTTTTCATGAGGTGCATCATGCTTTAACCCGTCACCCTTGGTAGGTTCCAACCGCGCACCCGTTCAGATTTCTGACCGCCGCAGCTGCATGCGAAGGGTCGCCATACCTCGCAAGAAGATCAGCCCCAAATCGATGGCAACATCAAGAACCACAGAAGAAACTTTAAATATATATAGATATATATATATAGATATCTCTCTCTCTCTCTCTCACTCCCTCTCTCTCTCTCTCTTCAAATCGATTCCAATCGCACCCTTTTTTCCACGAGCCAGGGGCAGTCATATGCAGTCATATGCAGTCATATGCAATCATATGCAGTCATATGCAGTCATGCAAATATCCCCCTTGCAACCCAATCTCTCCACCTAGCTCCACCTTCGCCAAGAGATGCCAAGAGGCTTGACAAATGCATAGCCAAAACCGCCGAGTCTTCTTGACGGGCACACCTGCACCCCAACCAGGGAAGATTTGGACCCCACTCTCTGTGGCACGGTGCAGTGGATCTCTGAGGACCCAGCCCTTGATGACCAGATTCGGCCATAGCGGTCAAAGAGCTGAAAAAGGTGCGCGTCATTGAAGCCTGTCCCAAACTGATATTGATTGATATTGTATGACTCTGCCGACTCTGCATTCGCAAAGAAAAAACTACTGGAGCACCAGTATGGAAAGGACTTTCTTGGGAGCTTGGTTAATTACATATGGTGGGTGTTGGGTGGGGCATGCTTCCACACTGCCTGGCGGTAGGCCAGCAACATAGAGGTTCCTAAGTCGGACAGGCCTTCACTGCGACTGTCAGCTGAAATACGGGAAACACGAGACATCTATGGGCCGCAGCTCAGCATCCATTCCGCAGACATGAGTTGTGCCCTACGAAACTGGCTGCAGATGGTTCCAGTGGGAAAATGACGGTTCATGATGGTTCAATAGCCAAGTAGCGTCCCCACGTAGGACATCGCTACCTGCAAAAATGCGCGGATTGTTCCAGGATCGGCTGCTCAAAACCTTTGCAAACAGCAGCTCTTATCAGCTGGGGGTCAAAATTCACAGCAAATTCTGATCAGCAAGGTTTCAACATCGTTTCAACATGGTTTCAACTGCAAAAACTCAGCACATCTTGGCCGCGCCTCTTCTCATAAGCTGCCATGACGCCATGGCTATTGTGGCCCTGCCCTAATGACTAGAGCCCAGCTGCGGGATGTTGATGGAACGCACCAAATCATCAGTCCCTCCAACACCCTGGATTGATGTTTTGTAGAGCATTTTGCTGGCATTCCTCGAGGTAGCAGTATGTCACATTGTGTCTCAGTAGTTGCCATTGCCATGGCGGAAACCTTGAAACCCCAGACCAAAGAGCTCCTGTGCTGCCAAGGCATCGCCGATGAAAAGGCCATCCTTTCAGCAAAGCCCCAGCGGAAATGACGATGAGAAGTTGGACCCTAATGGTTCCGTGAACACCTCAAAAAAAATTGCCCAACATCGATTCAGTTCGAGATCTTACCATATATATGTTATCTCATGTTATCTCATGTTAACTATGTTACCTCCCCACTACCTCTGAAATCAAAACCTCATGGGTCCATGGTCCCCACCTTGACCTTGACCGCTCCGAGGATTTCGTAACCTCCGCAGTCGCGGAAGTCGCAGCAGTCGCACGGAGGATTCACCAAGGACCGCACCAAGGCCATCCCCAGACATCGTCCACGAGCATCGCGGATGGAACCTGAGAGCGAGCAGCCTGAAGCTTTTGGGAAAACGCTGGAAAACTCCTCCGAAAAAAATGCATCTAAATCCATCTAAATATATGTACGTACATACATACATACATGCATACATGCATGCATGCATGCATACATACATACATGCATCCATACATCCATACATCCATACATACATACATGCATGCATGCATACATGCATACATACATACATACATGCATCCATACATCCACATATCCATTCTTCACTTCACTTCACTGCGCCTTCGGAGCTCCATCTCTGCCGCACCTGAGTGAAACCTAGCTCCACGGCGAGGCACAAGCAGGCACTTACAATGGAACAAGACCTCAGTCGGCCGTGATCCACCTGGCCGCGCTGGCGCCAACGGAGCGCCAGACAGGGTGCTTCACACCGTGCCTGGGGATCCAGCGCACCCGACATAGTGTTAATCGGATGCCGCACAAGAACACTGCACCTAGAGTGAGATCGGAAAATCAAGAACTGAAAAGCAAGGATGCCCAGCAGCACCCGAGCACAAAAGTATGGAAAATCAAACTGCCTCACTGCCCGCTCAAAAGGTGGTGGTCATCACTCAACGCCGGGTTCACCTATAATCTCTTGAATCTGTCTTTCAAGTGCACCACGAGGAGCTGGGCCATCTTTGCGCAAACCTCCACTTTTTTCCATGCCATCCTGCAAGACAGTCAGCACATCACTCAGAGCACCTGGAGCGACCGAGATCTGGAGACGAACCTTGGTCTGGTCATATACTTTGGACACTCGACAGTAGAGGACCTGATCGCTCAGCACAGCCGGATCGGTGACAGAATCACAATGTTGCTTCACCATGGCACGCTTCTCCTCAGACAGGGCTTCGTCTTTCAAGGCGGCTTGGGTCAAAGCAGCCCATACCCACGAAGACGGCTGTCCCAGGGTGTGATTCTTTCCCGCAGCGCGAGCTCTCTGCGCATATGTCTGGCCGGCGGCCGAAGCAGCCTGAGCATACGCACCCTCCTTGGCCAGGATATAGGTGACAAAAACTGCACTTTCAAGGTTGCGGCAGACCTGCGCATTCTTCAACGTCAGGCGAGCCACAGCAGTCAAGAGCTGCTCATTGTCCTTGGAGCTTCGGCCGGTGCGAGGTCGCACCTGCCGTTCAGCACCTGCACCATTGGGGGCGGCGCCGAACCAAGAGTCCATGGCTGAAGGCTCGGTCTCTACTTTCCAACTACTGCTGAGCCGCAATGAGGTACTGGTGCAAAACATGTTGGCCAGCGGGGACGTGGCCCACCACATGTGTCTGCAAGGTTTCCAAATCAACTGCTTCATGAGGACAGACTGGACATCGAAAAGTTGGAGGGGGACGCAATTGCTCCACCATGCCAGCAGCATTCCCCCCTTGTCGAGGGCAGTGCCCTTTTTTGACACGGGCATGAGCATGACGTTTGGCAATCTCAACGGAAGCAAAGATCCTACGACACCACGGGCACTGATTGCAAACCACAATTTGTCGTGCAGTGATGCGCACACCATGAAGGCGATGTCTGTGTGTGGAAAGGGCCGTTGTGGATTGCGCGGTGTAGCCACAGTGTGCCCCATCAGCACCAATCCAGTCACAACGAAGTGGAGCCGGACCCACAGGCGCCACCTCATCTGCATTCTCCACTGGCGCAAGTCCAAGCGCTGCCAACTCCTCTCTGTATTTACGCACCAGCAGGGTCCTGATAGGAAGATTGACAAACAAATCTTTGCAAGGATGAAAAAAAATCGACAGTGGCTGGTCAGCCACCAAATTTGGCTCACCCAACTTGTCCAAATCTTCCACCAGTTCCCGCAGCCATGGGTTTGCAAGAGCAGTGACTCTCCCATCCACCCCAATAGGCGGCCCATTTTCCCAGCCATATTGTCCAAAAACTGTGGCCAGTAGCGACACATTGTCGCCAGGGTGCCGGGCGATGCTTTGCCACCAGAGAAGACGGCGGGCTCGGCGCTCCCAGGCAGGCGGAAAGATTTGCAAAAGTTCAAACACAGCCGAATTTGACAAGCTGCGATGGTGGCCGTGAGCATCTTCGTGTGGCTTGAGGCAGGCACGTCCTTGGCAAAATTTTCGAGCCAGAGCGGCAAGCACTCTTCCAAGTCGGACATTGTCACCATCATGGGTCTGCAGAGTTTCAATACCTGAGTACAAAGGAGACACCATCCATACATCCATACATACATACATACATCCATACATGCATGCATACATGCATGCATACATACATGCATGCATACATACATGCATGCATACATGCATACATACATGCATGCATGCATACATGCATACATACAAACATACATGCATCCATACATCCATACATCCATACATCCATACATACATACATCCATACATGCATGCATACATGCATACATACATACATGCATGCATACATACATACATGCATCCATACATCCATACACCCATACCTACATACATACATACATACATCCATACATGCATGCATACATGCATGCATACGTACATACATGCATACATACATGCATGCACACTTGCATACATGCATGCATGCATACATGCATACATACATACATGCATCCATACATCCATACAAACATACATCCATACATTCATGCATACATGCATGCATACATACATGCATGCATACATACATGCATGCATACATGCATACATACATGCATGCATGCATACATACAAACATACATACATGCATCCATACATCCATACATCCATACATCCATACATACATACATCCATACATGCATGCATACATGCATGCATACATACATGCATGCATACATACATGCATGCATACATGCATAAATACATGCATGCATACATACATAACATACAAACATAGATGCATGCATGCATGCATACATGCATACATACATGCATACATACATACATGCATACATACATACATACAGACATACATACATACACGCATACATACATACATACATACATACATGCATACACGCATACATGCATACATGCATACATGCATGCATGCATGCATACATGCATACATACATGCAAACATGCTTACACACATGCATGCATACATGCATACATACATGCATACATACATGCATACATGCATGCATGCATGCATACATACATTCACGCAAACATACATGCATACATGCATACATACATGCATAACATACATACATAGATGCATGCATGCATGCATACATGCATACATACATGCATACATACATACATGCATACATACATACATGCATACATACATACATACATAAATGCATACATACATGCATACATACATGCATACATGCATACATCCATCCATACATACATACATGCATGCATGCATGCATGAATACATAAATACATACATATATACATACATAAATACATGCATACATGCACAAATACATACATACATACATACATACATACATACATACATACATTACACACATACATACATACATACATACATACATGCATGCATGCATGCATGCAAACATATATGCATACATACATACATACATGCATACATACATACATACATACTTACATACATGCATGCATGCATACATTCATGCATCCATACATACATACATTCATGCATGCATGCATGCATACATACATACATGCATACATACATACATGCATACATACATGCGTACATGCATACATGCATGCATACAAACATACATGCTTACACACATACCTGCATGCATGCATACATACATGCATGCATACATACATACATGCATACATACATATATACATGCATGCATGCATACATGCATACATGCATACATCCATCCATACATACATACATACATGCATGCATGCATGCATGAATACATAAATGCATACATATATACATACATAAATACATGCATACATGCACAAATACATACATACATACATACATGCATGCATGCATACATACATACATGCATACAAACATACGTGCTTACATGCATGCATATATCCATCTAGATCCACTGCTCTATCATCATGTTCCCTATTGTTTCATGGCCATTTGGGGGGGGCATTCCCATTCGTAAGACATATTGAGAACCATGAAGGTCCAAAGATAAAGGGGCAAAAGATCAGTGCAAACAGTGCAAAAGCGGATTTGTATCGATGTGTGGCAGCCTCAGCACCGAAAGTCACTAAAAGAGAACGCAACCAGTAGCACCATGAATTGCAAAATCATCAAGTTTGTGTGCGTGTGTGAGTGCGTGCATATTATATATATATATATATGTGTGTGTGGGCGTGTGTGTGCGCAAATCTGGGATCACCAAGAGTGGACCCCGATTCTTTCGGGAGGTTCATGTAGAATCATCTTTTTGCAAATGCTTGGGTGTAATTGTCATGGGTGTGGATGTTTTCCTGAGTTCACGGCTGATGCAGTGACAGCGGAGTTTGGCCGCAAAATCCGGGCTGAGAAAACCAGGAAGTCAACAGGATAGCTAACTGTCGCCATGTCGTCAATCCTTTGCATTGCCAGCTACAAAAAAGGTGACAAGGCTGCAACCAGCTATAGCTGATTGTCAGAACCTGAGTTTGGGATAGTTTGGGGGCATCTCTGCAAGTATCGTACGTATTTGTAAGTGGGGTAAAAATTGGGCTGATCGGAAGGCTGAAGTCTTGGCCCCAACGGTCGGTGAAGCTCTTCTTCACCGTTCTGAGCCAAATGCCGACGTATCCCAGACGCGGTACCGCTGTGCATCCAGGAGCGTCGCAAGCAATTTTCATAATTTTCGTTTCAAGGCCCATGCCTTGCCATGGCCTACCGGAAAGCAACTGTCACAAACCATAGTTAGAGGGGTCATATATATATATGTATATATATATGTATGTATATATAATACATATGTATGTATATATATATGTATGTATATATATATGTATGCAAATGTATATGTATATATATATGTATGCAAATGTATATGTATATATATATATATGCAAGTGCTGGAACACTTGTCTCATACACTCCAAACCATGGCTGTATTTCGAAGTCATTTGATGTCCGAGGAAAACAGGTTGCTGCTGGGTAGCACTCCGCTTTGCCGTGTCAGGGGATAGCTTGTAGCCATAGCCTCGAATCGTTGTGACTTGGGAACTGCCGTTCGCTACTGACCTTGTTGAGCCATCCCAGTTGGATGGTAGCGGAGCCTGAACTGAAACCGGGGACCTGAAAAGAAGAGGCCCGGAACGTTTTTACCTTCCAGGAAACAACTGAGATGACTGGGGTCCAGAAATCGAAAGATGGGGTACCTCAATGGGATGGGGGACTCTGCAACGTTCCAAGAATATGAAGAAACAGCTCTTCAACGGGAACAGGGCATAGCCTACCATAAGAGGTACTTAGCTGGGCCTAGGTTGGTAGCCGAACTCTCAGGGTCAGCTAGGAAGCACGTGATGGGGAAACGGCCAGAATGGCTCATGCTGATCGATGCGGGCTTGGACAGCACCTCCCGCAACATGGCTCAGACCGCCCCCAAAGACCAGCAAAACAAGGGCACGGCCTATCTCCAGGACGAGGTGGACGCAGTGGAAGAAGAGTGGCCTGACGCCTGGGTCACGGATGATCTCACCGAAGAAGCTCAAGCTCTCTTTGGAGCTGCTGAGAAGGAGGCCCAAGAGGCCTATGCAATGATGCAACAGGGGCGCAGAACCCTGCGTGAGGCTCGAGCCCGTCAGCATCAAATGAGATTGAACCGCCAGTACTACAAGAACACCTTTTCCAAGGACAAGGACTATGGAGGCCGCTCCTCACACTCTCAAAATGGCTCTACAACCACGACTTGCCTGCGCTGTGGCAAGCAGCACAGGACCACGGACTGCCCTTGTCCCGGGACAAGTCCGACGGGCAACAAAAAGCCCATGCTGTGGAGGAAGCCACCTTTTGTGTGCTTCACAGAAGATCCTGTGGCGTGCGCCGCCAAAACTACACAGTCCTTGAAGTCAACTCGTGAGGCCGTGATGTCTGGCTCTGGAGTGATTGATGGCGGTGCGACACGCACCTTGGGATCGGTCACTGCGATCCAGTCAGTGATGGACCTCAACCACAGCAAGTATGGGGACCATGGCATCACCGAAGTGGACGTGGCCAACAAGCCTACGTTTGGTTTTGCCAACAGCTCTCAGAACCAGTTGCATCTCTACGGCCCAGCTCAAGATCAAGGCCACGAGAAGCCAGGCACCTTGCAGATCCATGCTTTGAACCAGGGTCAGGGACCTATCCTGATCTCCATCGACACTTTGCGCAAGCTGAAGGCAGTGATCGACTTCAGCGAGGATCTGATGGTGCTTCGAGCCCTTGATGACACCAAGATGATTCCCCTAGAACCCTCAGCTGCAGGACACCAGTTGCTGCCGCTGACTGAGGACCTGATGAAGCATGCAATGCCCTGAACCAGCCAGGTTCCCAGTCTTAGGAGTTTTTGCTAGGGACAACTCCTCTCTGATTCCATGCCTGAGGACGAAAGGGAGGTCAATTTGTGTCAGGCAACTGTTTTGACTGCCACCGGTCAGTTGGAATCTGGAAACATATCATGTCATGATCATGAGGGTCTGCACACACACACAGCACAACATGCGCGTCACAGAAGTTTGAGTATGTAGAGAAGGATGTGGCGCCTCCCGGTCAGAAACCTCAGGCCGCATTGCGCCAGCAGGTGATCCCTATGAACACCAACAGCAAGACCAAGAATCCTGCAAATGTGGTGCCAGAACACGTTGGGCATGCCAGTCTCGGGCAACGAGACGATTCCTCAGTTGCACGTGCTGCAATGACCCACATCTACCAGGAGACCACGCCGGATGGGCAGGACCCAGTCGGATTCGGCAAGGCAGCCTCAATGACGTACCAGGGGATTGCCGCCGACCAGCAGTACTGCAATTGGGTCAAAACACAGCAGCAGAAGGGGGTTGCTCAGTCCAGCTGTCGCGCCTGGCGAAGTGGCTGGTCGCTCAAGAGAGTCAGCCTGCTCGCACCATGGATGTCAAGATGAACTACCTCCAGCCGGAGCCTTTGCCCTTGAAGAGCAAGAACCTGCCGCCGCCAGCCACCGAGTGCAGTGCAAGCCAGTCCAGCATGAGCTCCTCTACCATGCAGATCCTTTGCCAGCTGACAGAAGCAGTGAAAGACCTCAAGGAGGAAGTGGCAGATCTTCGCCAAGATCAACTCCGGCGAACCCGGAAGAAGGACAGCGAGATCAGCTTCAGCATGGTGAGCGAGCAGGATCTATGAATGAGTCCATCCTGCCACGTGAAGTGCCTAGCTTAGTTGATGCATCTCAGGAACAAAGTTTCCTGCCTGAGGCAGCAGCCAGACACTTAGAGCAGCAGTCATGGAACTTAGCTCGAGGGTTTTTCCAGTCACTTGTTCAGGAACACCAAGAGAAAAGGACTTTGTTTATGGAGGTTGCGTGTTCCCCTGAGAGCGTTTTGAGTTCTGAAATTCAAAAATATGCTGGATATCCTGAAGCTGCCATTAGATGTGCTCACTGGAATAATCATGACTTGCACACGGATGCGGGGGTTCGGTTGATCTTAGACACCATTGATGCCAAAAGACCTTTGCACGTATGGATCTCGACAGAATGCGGACCATACTCCCCAATGTAAAATTTGAATCAACGTACTGAAGCCCAGCGTTCCGAGCTGGAGGAAAAACGCCGCGATGCACTGCGGCAGTGTGTGGGAGCCAGCTGTGTTCTGCATTATGCCATTCAAAAGGGGATCCACACGACTTGGTGCTGGTCCCAAAGATGCCATGCTTGGCGACTTCCCTTGATTCAGAAAATCATGCAACGGTATCAGCCTTGGATTAGCGTTGTTACTGTTAATGGTTGTCAAGTGACCCTTCGAGATGCCAAAACCAAGACTCTTTTGCATAAAGGATGGAAAGGAAAATCATGACCACTCAAAAGCTAAGGACGTCCGAAGCGTACAGAAACGGGTCCCCAACAGTTCCAGTGTCCTGTGTGCATGGAAAAAAACGGAAGGTGTCCCACAAACATGTTGCCTCTTTGGAAGCGCTCCCTCCGAAATGGGCCACCATTAGTGGGGATGGGGGAAAATGGATTCATCCTAACACCGGGGAACATGTTGAGCTTCTTTTGAAGGATGGCGTCAGTACTTTGGGTACCCACAAAACTTGCGTTTGGATCCAGCTGGTGCTTTCCGTGGCAATGAAGTAGAAAGGTTTTGCGACAAACACGGCATTGACCTTGATTTCATACCGGACGAGGCCGACTGGAAGGTGGGAGTTTGCGAACAGGCCATACAGGGTTTCAAAACCCTGATGGACAAACTGGCTGAAGGTGACCCAAAGATTTCACCGGAAGAGGCCCTCAGCACAGCCATACACACTTTCAACAATCGAGAACTGGTGCGGGGTTTTTCGCCTTCCCAGCATGCATTTGGAAGAGCACCGGATGAGACCGGTCGTTTTGTGCAATCACTGACTGGACAACCTACTGAGCAGTTTTTACCTCACCCAGGAACTGACTTTGAAACCACAGTCGGGCGCATGAAACAAGCAGAACAAGCTCATTCTGAATGGAACGCTGCTGAGAGAATACGACGAGCCATGCAGTCTCATGGCAACCGACCCCAGAATTATCAACCTGGAGATTTGGTGTTGTACTGGAGAAAGCAAGTAAGTATCTGGGAAATACCACACCAGTCAACAACAGAAGACGGGCTGCTTTTTGGGCCCCGCAAGAATCCTTGCCACTGAGACCCATCGAGATCCTGATGGCAATTTGCGGCCAAGCAGTTCAATCTGGGTCATTCGCGGCCGTCGTTTGATCAAGTGCTGCCCAGAGCAATTGCGACCAGCCACACGACGTGAAGAACTTCTAGAACACCTGCATGAAGATACTGAGCATGTAAGGCACCATGGACATTCACTCGATTGACCGAAGGTCTTGGGGGAAATGAGTTTGAAGATGTCACCTCCCACGTACCTACTCTGGAGGAATGGCACCAAGGACAAAGTGATCCTCAACACTCAACCTCATCAAGCTCAGGTCCTCAACACTCCGGTGGTTCTCATCTGCCAGCGACTTCAGATCCACCAGATGCACCTATGGCACCACCTGCAACACCCAGAATGAGGGTATGGGGAAAGCGCAGTGAGCAATCATCACCGGGTGCAACACCACCTCTGACCCGACAGAGGGTCGGCACGCCAGCAGCGGGGGCAGAATTGGTAACTCAGGAAGCATGGTACAGCATGACAACAGAGGCCAGCCGCAAAGAAGCCTGTGGTAAGGCCCAGTGGCAAGACTCAGCTTCCATGGTAGAAGTTGCGATCGCACTACCAGAGACCAATCGCAGCCGACAGAGCTTTGTCAATGACCTCGAGGGGTACTTTGTTGGAGCGTTGAAGAGGCGGGCAGTTGAGGTGAGTATGAAAAATTTGACTCCTGCAGAAAAGAGAGGGCTTTGAACAAGCAAAAGCAGTGGAGGTGAAGAACTTCATCGCCACCAAAGCCTCTTTGCCCCCAGAACGACGACCTCCAGAAGAAAAAGCCATAAAAATGAGGTGGCTTCTCACCTGGAAGGTGAAGGAGGACGGCAGCACCAAACCAAAGGCTCGAGCCATTTTGCTTGGGCATCAAGATCTTGAATACGAACATCGCTCAACAACATCACCAGTGATGACCAAACAAACGCGACAGTTGATGTTAGCGGCAACCGCTCGTTTTGGTTGGAAAGTTTGGAAAGGCGATGTGACAGGTGCCTTTCTACAAGGACGTACGTATCCTGGAGAGCTCTACTGCATTCCCTGTGACGAAATATGCAGTGCAATGGGCCTCGACAAGGGCAGCATCACGCGTGTGAGAAAGGGCTGCTATGGTTTGGTTGATGCCCCCATTGAGTGGTATCGTTCGGTGAGCGGATATCTGGAAACTCTAGGTTTGGTCAAAAGCTGGA